>JARCZZ010046333.1:1552-19117 GCA_030323915.1 Brotogeris chrysoptera | reverse complement strand
AGTTTAATTCTAAGTGGGCCTTAGCTTTCCTAACCTGGTCCCTAGCTTCCCAGACAACATCTCTGTATTCTTCCCAGACCGTCTGTCCTTGCTTCCACCTTTTATAAGCCTCTTTTTTCCTTTGAATTTTCCTTAGCAGCTCCTTTAGGTAAGCTGAAACTTGAGAGAATGGCAGGGATTGACAGTGCACCTGCTAAAACAGACTGCTTCTTATAATCTGTAATTCAAATGTTTGTTTTAAAAGGAAACACTGTGGTTGGCTGCCTATGAAGTGTGTGATGATAGCTGAGGAAGCCAAAGCCTATCTGGATAGCAGGAGGTAGAACCAGGTCGTGACACGCTGTGCTTTCACTCGAGGCACTATGTACAACTATTTTTCAGCTAGTTAACTTGATTTGCTGACCCCCATAAAGAAGAACTGAACCCTAACCAAATTGTTTTTGATTCATGACAAGCTGTGGCTGGGCTGGAGAATTCGGAGCCTTAAAATTCTTGGGTGAATTTAGTGAAATTCACTGGGTGAATAAATTGGGTGAATTTAGTGAATTCTTGGGTGAAAATTCTAGTGACATTTACAGACAGTCCTTAAATAGTTGAGAATAGGTGAGATTTATGGATCTAACATGCTAACAGCTGAATGCTGGATTTCAGGATTTAGTCGTTATATGCTATATTGCATCAGTTTGCTGTTACTACTGGTATTGGCAGGCTGGCAATGAAGGGTTGGTTTCTGTGCTGGTGTGCGTCAGCCCAGCTTTGGCTTGATCACATGGTTACAACAAAAGTTTAGGCAGTAAAACTAAGGAGTCTGTGCCATGTAGTCAGACACACTCTGTGGGCATCCAATCAGTCTGAATAGTTTTCTTGCTAAGAAATTATTCTACCTGCACTGCTGCTGTCTTCCCTTCCACTGCTGCATTTCCAGGATCAAATCGCTTATTTCCAGTTTCCTCTGAAATTGGCAAGTATTTGTAGACACTGCCCCATAGAAAATGATCATGTAGCATCAGGAGAGCATGCAGGTTTTTATTAAGAGCACTGGATGGGATGAATTGGCACAGAGGGTGCTGAGCTGCCTAAATTGCCTTTACCTGTGTGGTGCCAGGGATCTGTGCAGGTAGAAAGCTCAGCAGAAAGCTGATGCAATAACCAGCTGAAATGGGGCTGGTTGTTGGTTCCCTTCATTGCTTTTCAGGTGGAAACAGCCACGCTTCTTCCAGAATCATTTCATGTTGAGCTTGAATAATAAGTATTATTTGTTTCTCTCTCGGATGCTGAGAATCATCCAGGCATTTGTATGTTTTTCTATATATACATTTTCATTATATATACATGTGTGTATATATATATTTCAATTGTAGTTATCATGATAAGATTATAAATGTGTATATAATTCAGTCACTTTGTAATATTCATTATCACTATCATGCTAAAGGTATATAAATGGCAAGAAATTATTGCACCAGCTAAGTTAATAGTTCCTGGCTGGTTTATGCCTTGGATAGCTGGCTCACTTTATTAAGCATTGCTATAGATAAAATGAGACTGTGCTATTTCATAGCACAGGAGAAACTTTGGAGAAAGTAATTTGGTGCTGGTAGAAGTGGTAATTCAAGCTGACAAATCTGTGTCTTGCTTGCTATGCTTAACTTTTTTTGTTAATAGAGAAAAGTGATATTGTTAAGACTATAAATCCACATGTTATATGCTGTATTTGTCTGACTTAAGGTTTTCAAGTTCTATCAGTTGTTTAATTGTAGTATATAAATTACTTGAGTTTCTTGTTCTTCTCCCTGATGATGTTCCACTGCATTTTGTAAAGACTAATTACGGCTATCCCCAGCAGAGTTGCTCTTTTACATCAATAAGCATTCACAACTTGTTGGATGCCTGCAGCTGGGAATCAGCCATTTAAGCAACCCTGGGAGGTGTTTTGTTACTTTATTTTTCACATTATATAGCCCATCTGGTAATGAGAGTGAGCAGAAGCCGTAGTCAGGCTCATTCCTGTGCTCCGCTCTGTGATGTGGCAGCACCGGGCCTCAGATTTCAGAGGGAAGGAAGTGGTAGTTGGAGAACTGATCTGAAGTTGAAGTGTGACCAGCAGGTCAAAGGAGGTGATCCTGCCCCTCTGCTCTGCTCTCATGAGACCTCACTTGCAGCACTGTGTGCAGTTCTGGTGTCCTCAACATCAGAAAGACATGGAGCTGTTGGAGCAAGTCCAGAGGAGGCCACGAGGATGATGAGGGGACTGGAGCACCTCCCGTATGAAGACAGGCTTAGAAAGTCGGGGCTGTTCAGCCTGGAGAAGAGAAGCTGCATGGAGTCCTCATAGCAGCCTGAAGGGGGGCCTATAGGGATGCTGGGGAGGGACTCTTCATTAGGGACTGTAGTGATAGGACAAGGTGTGATGGATTCAGACTGAAACAGGAGAGATTTAGGTTGGATGTTAGGAAGAAAAACAGTTTATACATTGAGACCTATTGCTTTTTTGAATGACCTTTGGATCAGGGTAGTGGCAAGCTTTAACTTGGGATGTAGTCATTCATCCATAAGCCTAAGAGCTGGAAGAAGGGGGGCATGGAGCCGACTCCCAGGATCTGGCTGGGAAGAGCAGTGCTCTGTGGGCAAGCCCCACTGCCCACCCTGCACTGCTCTGCCCTAATGCTCCTACCTGCTCGGTGTGTGCTGCAAACCAACACAAACACAATATGAAACCCCTTAGAAAGGTATGTTTCATGTTGGTCCATGGAGATGGGAGGTACATTTTACAGCAAGAGTAAATATAAAATAAAACAACAAATTAAAAAGGAGGGTTTTCTCAGAAGTGCTTCAGTTTAAACACACTTTGAACAGCAGCCAACCAGAAGTTTACTGCAGAAATGCAGAACTTTTCTGTTGGTCAGTCAATATTTCTCTTTAGATTATAGCTGTCTATGTAGTGTTTAATTTTCCAGTGCCTGTTTGAGTAATAGAAGGGGTTAGAAAATAAAAGTTTTTGCTTATCCCTTTTCCAGTTTACCTAGTCTGATGATAGATGTTAGACCTGACCCTCTGCTACTCTTTCTAAAGACTTGTTAGAAGGGAAAGAAAGTTAGGCTGCTCTAAGATAAGGCTCAATCAGTTAACGAAGTAGTCTCTATTGCATTACTTACTGTGGCAAGATTGTAAACTTACTGAGCTAGGGTGGTTTGTGGCTCTTCAAAAAGCTTCTGTTCATCTGCCAGAAGACTTGGTTGTTCTGGGCTCAATGGTTTTAGCATCTTGCCCCTGCACCCCCTTCCTGTTCTGCAAGTATCAAATGATGAAATTCCAATACTCTGGCTCAGGAGGTTATTCCACAGCTTATTTCTGATACTCATCTTGGACCATTTTTGTTTCCAAAGCTGTATGATTTCCGAAGCAATTGCCTTTCCTGCTGAGAGCTGTGATACTTGATTTTTGTCTGCCCCATCATCTTCTTAATGAGGAGATTTTAACAAGTTCTGTGATGTGAGTTATTTTAATCTCTCCTTCCAAGCTAAATTTAGTCAGTCTTATATCAGGCCTAGATGTTGAATTATTGCAAGGAAATGTTAGATAGAACATTAGAAGTGTACTAATGTAATCCATTCATGTTCCCTATACTACAATTTAATGGTTCTGCACCAGGAAACTGGATTCGAGATTTAATTTTACACCAAATCTGAGAAACTGAAGGCTGTTTTTTATTCTTGTTACAAGCTAGAAGGAACTCGGGGTATATCTGAGCTTTGCTTTCAACTCACGCTCCATAATTCACTGCTGAAAGACACTTTCTGTGTCCATCCCTTGACATGTTTGCTGCCTGTTTTCAGAACAAGCCATCTGTTTTGCTCTCGGTATATTTCAAAGTCACCCTTATTTAAATATGCTGAAAGCTGCTTAAGGAAGAGATTTTTTTTTTAGGCACTTACGTCTGACTCTGTGGAATGAGCGATGTCTAGTTTCGTTCTTTAAGACGGAATGGTTTAATAATGGAATTAGGCTAGGCACATCCAAATTGCAGCACTCCGATGTCATTCGTGCCTGCATGAGCAGCCACTGTGATTCTTCCCAGCTTGTCATGATAAACCAAAGACAGACGACAGTATTCACCATATGAAGAATTAATTTGACAGGCAGTTTTGCTACTGAGGTAGCACTAAAGAGTTTTGCCAGCAGTACTCAGGCAGTCCTGGTGCTGGCAAGTGAATAACCTTGTCTGTGGGCTTATTTGCAGGAACTGCTGGCACTTAGGTGAGCCCTTTTCTTTTAATCTGCTTCAGAAGAGTGCTCCAAAGGCAGTCTTTGTTTGTTTTTAAATTTGGTGGTTGTGCTTCAAAGACAGGGATGCTGACAGAGCAATGGAACACTGTAAATAATTCAGACCATGGTTGCCACTGGCTTGTTGAATGCTGTCTTTATATTCCACCTTTTATGAGCAGTGACTTTGTGTAAGTGAAGATGAAGCTTTATTTTAGAATAAGAAGCTTGCAGTGAGTCAAGTTGTGGTTTGTAGTCAACTTCTTTTAATGACTTGCTTTTTACTTTCCTTTCTTGCAATAGGAGAACTTAGAAGTCTTTGCATGTTGGTCTTCAATATATGTGCTTTGGAAAGGAAATGTATTTCTTCTCCAGTGAGGAAGGCAGATATGGCAATGCAGTGTCAAATGTTGCCAGCAGGACAGAGATTCAATCCAAGCTGTGCTTGTCTCCTGACCATCTTGTCACCATTATAACTTACCAGCAAAAGTTGCTGCACAGAGCTCCTGTAGGGCAGAGCCAGCTTTGCCTCCTTGGCACATGGCTGTTGGCTTGCCTGGACCAAAGAGGCTGCCAATCCTAAAGGCAAATACCCATTTCCCATTGGGCTGGAGTGGCTTCTGTGGTGCATGTGTTGGGGAAAAGGTTCACCAAGCCCCTTGTGTGGTTCCGTGAAGGTGTTTGCTTCTGCACCAGACTGTGGACCCTATTTCATATTAGTCAGGTTGATTGTAGCAATATATGCTTGTGGCCTTCCATTCACAGAGGGGGATTTCTCAGCTATTCAGGCCTGTGTTATGAACATACAATATTTGGCAGGGTTGTCTGCCTGTTCTTACCACATCTCCTGTCCAGCACATTCCAGACATGAGCCGTGGCAAGACAAGGAATTGCATTTTGCACAGCCTCTTGCACTGGAACTTTTCTGCTTCAGCAGTTGAAAGAGAGGGCACAGACAGAAGCCTACGTCTGAATGTTCTCTTACAGAATACTTTTAAGGCATAGCAAAGTGATGTAGGACTCCTCTGAAATTCTAAAGCAGAAGGCCCCCCAGGGGCATGTCAGGTCTAAGTGCAACACAAATAGGTCAGTTCAGAAACGGCTGGTTGTTTCCATGCAGTGTGATATGCACAGCTCCTCTTTGTATGTGCAGTAGAGCTAACTTGGTTATGGTAACCTCAGTGGTTTGGCCAGTGTCATGTAGGAAATGCGTTAGAACTGGGAACAAATCCTCTGTGCCTGCCACCTTTTCACGTGTGCAGCGGTTTGGTACTCACAAAGCCCCCAGATTGCCCAAAACTACTGTGGTTCCTCTTATCAGTGTTGAAAAATGATTTTTGTAGTGTTTTGTAGGCCCTGGCTAACCAGCCCTGATGTGCATTTACAGCAGATGCCCCAAGCCTAACGTGACGCAAGATGATAATTTCTTTCTCTGATGGTGTTGGTTTGTATTAGCTAGATGATTTAAGTTTTTTGATGGTTTAAGTTGATGACACTGTGCTTTATTTTCCCTGCAGATGTAGGGATACAGAGGCAGCAAAAACCATTCAGTGCTACTTGCTATCCAAAGTTAGATATCTGAAAATTTGCTGAAGTGCAACTAGCAGGAGACTAAAATGCCCCCGAGATGTGTAAATCATCCTTCAGTGGCAAGGAAAACCAGTTCGTCAGTTTTTGCCAGCATTTACTGATGGCTGGTACCTCTGTTTGCATCTCTGCTGGTCTAGGAGCTCTGCTTCCAGGCTGACATCCTTTCAGAATGCTCATCTTCTGAGGAGACTTCATTAGTCATGCATGGTCTCAATTGTGCTTAGGCTATTCCTTCCTTTCTCAACATCTTTCTGTAAGTACTTGGAAATCATTTAAATGCATTACTCTTAACCTACAGTGACCTTCCTGGGACAATCTAATTAGGAGACTGTTAGTAGAGGAATGAATACTCACAGGCCAAAATTGGAGGATGTATGTATAGGGGGAAATCATCTAGGGAAAGAGTGTACCTGCATTGTACACTTTGGAGCTCTTGTACCGGAGCTCTTGTACCAGAGCTCTGAAAGGTGCTGCCTGTTGTCTGACCACAGATGCCCTTATTAGGATTTTAATAACTATCTTGCTCTTATCTGACATCCCTTTTGAAGCCAAGTAAACTCTGCACAGTGTTTTGATGCATTCCCCAAAACTTTCCTCAGTCCCTGTGGTATTTGCCCAAGGAAGTTGTGGCTGCCCCATCCCTGGCAGTGTTCAAGGCCAGGTTGGATAGGGCTTTAAGCAACCTTGTCTTAAGGTCCTTTCCAATCCAAACCATTACATGATTCTGTATTAGTTCTGTTTCAGGTATAGCAGTTTTCCATAAGGGCTGGTTTAACTTCCCATTACTATGGCTGTTAATCTGTGTAACATATAATTAATATAGAAATAGCAAGATATAATCTGCTTCTGCAGATAGATCACGCTATTTTATTGTAAAGGATCTAGTAAAAGTTGATGGTTTACTACTTAGGAACATAACTTAAGCATTCAGAGTCCATGGTATTTCCCCAGAGTTATCTATAATGCAGCAGCTTAAGAAAAGGGAGGGGTTTGGATGGGAACACTTAAAATTTCTTGGCAGATCCTTACTACTAGGGAAGCTTATTTTTTTTCCTCTTTCCTTCTGGGAATGTGAGATTTCAAGGAGGAAATGGCTGATGTGGGTTCCTGAGAGTGCTGTCTGAAGGCAGGCTGAGAGAGGAACCTCGTTTACATCGCCAGACCACATCCCTGTGAAAAATGGAGCATGTGCTTTAACCTGCTGAGGCTGGTGGGTGGTTTTGGGAACAGAGCCACTGCCGCCTGCCAAAGGGGCTGGCATCAGTGCGCGGCCGGGGCTCCTGGCACTGCCGAGAGCGCCTGGTTGAGCAGTGATAAATAGCCCTTGTCTGTTGGAGGGATGCGTATGTGTAACTAGAAACTTGTCTTCTCGTGTCTGAAAGCCAGGGTGAAAGACTGGCAGATGATGTGAAGTATTCTGGCATTGTGTGAACGGTGCTGTCCTGCTCTTATCATTTGAACTGCAGGTTTTCAAAGTGATATTTTATGTTCTTGCAAATGGACGATGCAGAGGGGCATCATCATTGCTGTGCTTTCAGAAAACATTGAATATCCGGCATCATGAATCGTGTATGGCACTTGGGAGAATCATTATTATTTAAATTTCTGATACAGCTCTTTGTTTTACCTTCTTCTGAGCAGAGCTTCCCAAAGACCTGGTTTAGTGCTGTGGTAGGAGCTTCAGTGAGGCACTGCGGATGATTAAAAGAGCAAAAGAGTTACGGTAGTGGCCAGAGGGTGGCAGTTGTATGTGAAGATTACTTTGGTCTGTTCTATGTTCTCATTTCACAATTAACGACTCAACCTTGTAACCTTTCTAGATTTGGAGGGGGCTTTTTAGTCTACACAGTGATATTTTAGAGCCTTGGGTGACATGGTTTAGTGGGAGGTATCCCTGCCCGTGGCAGGGGGGTTGGAACTAGATGATCTTAAGGTCCTTTCCAACCCTAACTATTCTATGATTCTATGTTCTCATTTCAGGACTCCTTGAAAATTGTTTCCCATTAAGAAAATTCTGTAACTGGGATGTCTCCATAAAGTAAGATGGATTTTGTTCAAACACCTAAATAGCCTCAAAGGAAATTGTTTTTTGCAAGGCAACAGTGTTTGGCTGAACTAAGCTGAATCTTCCATCAGAATTGGCCAAAGCCTATAGGGAAAAATGCACATAAAATCAATTGAGCTTTACATATTTGAAAGCATGGATTCAGTCCTGCTGTGACTACTGAGCATGGAAGAGGAACAGATGGTTTTGGAAGAGGCAAAATTTTGTGACCTTTTCTGTCAGTGGTGATTGCTAAATCCATATGGATCATCCCAAGCATGAATGTGTTGAAGTGAGACGTATTATGCACAACTGGCTTCTAAAAAATGTGATACATCTAAGAAATGAGTAGAGGAAATGGCTTTATTGGGAATGTCTTTATGCTGTGCTATAAGGTTACAAATGAAGGGTACAGGGTCCTAGTTCATGCTTGAAATCCCAACACAAGGGTTGCTGCCTGCTTTTGCTGCAGGGTGACTTCTGCTCATCTGTGAGATCTTCAAGCCATGATACAGGTTGCTCTCTATGAAGTTTCCTTTTGCTCCAGCATAGAAGTTCTTGTTCAAAGTGGCATGGGAGAGAGGTGCAGAAGTTCTGAACAACTGTCATCAGGCTTTGATGTTTTAAAGGGAAGAATGTCTTGGAATAGCAGTTTTAATTGATGTTACCTAAACAAGGGAAAGGAAGTGATGAATAATAGATAGTCGTGCTTTTGCCTTTGGAAGGCATATTGATAAAGCAAATAATATCAAAATTTTGCTCTTTTTTACTAAGCTGGAAAGTTACCTTAAAGACGACGAAGTGCATATTTCAACTGGCACTAGGTTCCCTAATATACAAACCTCAGAATTCTGGTTTTATGTCAGTAAATAAAATTTAAGTATTTATTATGGAAAGATTTCATTCCAAATGTTGAAATGCATGACATCAACATACAAATATGTCATTAGTAGCAGAGACAGTGTAAAGTATAAGGTTTTGAAAACAATACCTGAAACTACAACACAGAGAAAGGGAAGAAGACTTTATTTTTCTTTTTCCTTTGTTCAGTGACATTTTTCCACTGATCCTGTTTTAGTGCTTACCCCTCCCAAGTTAATTTATCTTTGGCAATTAGTAATGCTTTCCTTAGTCTTCTGATCTCCTGGTCTTCCCCAGGTGGGCAGTCCCAGTGGGGAGCATGTCCTGCCTCCCTCCCTGCCTGCAGTCCTGGGAATGTCTGCAAAGGAAACCAGGAGGTGCAGGAGGGCTCCAGGTCTCCACTCCGTTGCTGGCAGCATGGATGTACTGAACGAGCAGCACAAACAAGCGCTGCGCTTCCAAGTTCCTGGGGGAGTACCCTGGGTGGACACTGCTCCTCTCTCCTCATGTCTCTTGAGCTGGGAGATACTTGAACAAGGAGATGAAAATCAAGTATGAGCACTTTGGGAAATGGGATGCATGAGTGGGTCAGGTCAGCTTAAACTATTAAGTCTTCTTAACTCTAGTGCTGGACTGCTGACTTCTTTGGGGTTGTGGTTTTGATTGTATGTATAGTTGAATAAAATTTAAGACAAGCACAAGGCCTTGATTTTTTCTCCTGGGCAGGGGAGTAAAAGCATAACCAAAGTAAACACCTAACTAATGATGAAGACGGGTTAAATTGAATGCTCCCCAGGAAGTCTGGGCTGGGTGGTTGTTCCCTCTGCTAAAAAGGATGATTTTGGAAAGCTTTGTGTAGCTTTTTACTCTGTCATTGTTGACATGATTAACGTAATTGGTTAAGAAATATCCAAGACATGAAAATGGCATGGGCATCATCTTATGCCCAAGGGATCAGTGTTTATCACAAAACTGTGAGCACTCGGACAAAAAATAATCAAATTAATTTTTTTCAGGCAGATTGACATTGAAATGACTTGGCAACAGGGGAAAGGCAAAATCTCAATGGATGGGGGACCGTTTAGCAGTATTTACTCTGGCAAAATTCCCTTTTGCTTTGCTGACAACTCTGGTGGAGTGAAAAAAGCTGAGTCAACAGGGAATTTAGTGGGAAACATTCTTTTGTGCTGTAATTCTGAATATACTTTTAGTATTTTGGGAGTTTGTACTTTGGATTAAGTACTGAGTTAAAGAATTTGTTTTGACAACTTAGCGATTCATCCGTTGCACCAATGTCACCTAGATTGTGGATTTCAAAAAGCAATGCTTGATATTTACAGATCACAGGTGAAAAGGCTCTTAGTTTTTAAACTTCAGTTCCCTGAGTGCCACTGCCTTAGAGTAGGAGCACGGAAGAAAGGGGACTACTGATAAGAGAAGAAAATAAGACATACTTAAATGATTTATTAGGTCAGAAGATTTGGTTGAGAAGAGTCATAGTGGAATTTTATATATATATATATATAAATAAAAATAGTATTTTTATACATGCCACACAAGCACAAAATTGGATGGATGCTTGTCTCACCTTTTGTCTTTATTGTAGTCACATTAAGAAAAAATAAAAATCAGTGTTCAAAATACGAGGCTGATGGTAAAGGTCCAGAACCATTAAAACATAATGGAAACATAGCATCAAACTGATATTCCACTAATTTACTAAAGCAAGCCCCCCCCAAAACCTAAATCCCACAATTCTTCCCATTAAAGAACTAAATATGTAATTTTGAAATTGTCATATCCCAAAGCGTAAATGAAATATCAAAGAAAAAGATTATTAAAATGCCATCTCTTTATGGGGCTGGAAATGGCATTACTGTCTTCAACTAGCTCTGCTGCCTTGCTTAATACTGTAATGAATCAAGTTATTTATTGTGGTATCTAAATATGAGCTTGCATACACTCACTTGTTCTTGAAAACCTTAACCTGCGTATTTGCCAATGCCCAGATAAGAAAATGCATTCTCTGGTAGCTTAAACAATGTTGAAATTGGTTTATATTTTGTACAAACAAAATATTGTACATCTGCCCAAATTGTACAATTGCAGTATTTTTCTGTGCTGTTAATCACAGCATTGTTCTTAATATAAGTAGAACAATATTAATTCTACCTCATAGCTTAATCTCTTCTTATTTTGCTTTGTTTAGGCCTAAAATCAAATATTAATAGCTATTTGTGCCACTAAACTCCATGGTCTGTTACTGGCACTAAAATATGTAAAGTATGTGTGTAGGAAGGAGAGGATGGTTCAGATGTTTCCTTCATTCATACTTTTAATGTTGTGCATGTGTGTATATATGGTTTACATACACACACACGCATTTACACACACACATATACAGGAGTGAGCAGAGTGTCTCTAGATACTACCTGAATCTCTTCAGGAATCTGAAAACACAAACACATAGTAATTGTTACAAGGATTTTAGTACAAACTCTATTTCTTTCATTCTGTTTTTCCATATGAAATCATCTGTATGAGTGGGTAGATGGGATTTCATTTCCTACAGAAGTAAGGCGTGCAGTACATTAAAGAGATGAGTGAATTGCTCAGCTTTGCTTTGTTGTTCCCAGATGCAATTTTTTAATTGCCAGCCTTACAAATTGACTTTGGGATCTGAAAATCAAGATAAATCTTAGTTGATAATAGCTGTTTCACAGGCCAAATGATGCTTTCATTTACACCTGCACAACTGCATTAGCCAGCTGGCAGCTGGGGGCAGAGAGCGCTGCAAAAGGCTGTTTATGGACAAAGGGTATTTGATAATGAATCAGTAAGAAGCAATAAACCCAAACCCTTTGTGGTGTTCTATAGTTCCTTCCAGAGCACAGCCACGCTGCTTGGTGGTTCAGCTGCAGTTGGTTTCTTCCTTATCTTGTTTGACATCAGTGATGTGCTGTGCAGATGGTGGTTATAAAACCACAAGTGGATAACGTGAAGCACAAGGACAGAAGGACCAAGCATGACACTGGGAGGTGTGTGAGGAGGAGAGAGCTGAGGCAAACCCCTTGCTGCCCTCCCCTTAGTGTCTGAATTCATTGGAACAAGAATTGAGTGCTGCAGGGGAAACAGTGTGTAGTTTGAGGGGTCCAAAGGAAATGTGTTAGCTGAATCTGGTGAGTTGGAGTGGGACAGGGAAGAAGCTGTGAGTGCAGGCCAAGTTCTCCAAATTGACTGAGCAGTGTTGTGAGGAGTGAGAGGATGGGTGGTTGGATGGATAATGGATAATGGCAGCAGTTCCACCTCTCCTTTAACCATTCAGGCCAGAGAAGACAGCTCAGAGAGAATTCCTGCTGTCAGTGTGTCCACTAGAAAGAAGTACATGGACATAGTGAGCAAAACTGGAGTTAGCTATAAGAGTCTAGTGATCTCATGTGAAATTCCAGGGGTGTGTGTGTGTGAGTTTTAATGTTCGTCATCATGGAAGGAGGGAGAGAGGGAGAGAGGGGTGGCCATGAGGGTTGAGGGGAGATCTTAAGGGGAGATCAGTTTGCCCTTAGTGACATGGGTTAGTGGTGGCCTTGGCAGTCCTGGGGTAATGTTTGGGCTCGATCATCTTAAAGGTCTTTTCCATCCTGGTTGATTCTGTGATTCTGTGATTTTAGTGCAGATACTGATGTGGCTTTCCCTCCTCCTGGGCACATGGAGGGGATCCAACACAGAATCATAGAATCAATTCAGTGGCAAGCCACCCTCCCTAGCCCACCTACCCCTCCGCTTTCTCTTCCCATCAGTGGGTTCTATGCTCAGAGGTACTTCAGAGGCTTGGGGTATAACATATCATACACAGTGGCTGTAGGAATGCATGATGTGGAGATCATCTTTCCACACTATTTCTCACAAAATAACCTGACCATTTGTAAGAGAACATGCCAGGAGGGCTGGTTGTAGGCAGTGGCACAGCAGTGTGGAATTTCAGATGGAGCTTTGCCAAGATAGGGAAATGGTAACAGGAGCTTGTGATGGGAAGAGCTGAGCAATGATTTTAGGCCCAAACAAAGGGAAATAGACAGAAGAGATTAAGCTATGAGCTAGAATTAATATTGTTCTACTCAAGAACAATGCTGTGATAAATAGCACAGAAAAAATATTTCTAGAACTCTATAATTTGGGCAGAGTAGTTTTTGCATACAAAATATAAACAAATTTCAATATCGTTTAAGCTACCAGAGGATACGTTTTCTTATCTGGGCAGTGGTAAATATGCAGGTTAAGATTTTCAAGAATAAGTGAGTTTATGCAAGCCCATACGTAGATACAGCGATAAATGACTTGAGTAAAGGCAGCCCTTTGTGCTTTACCTGTGATGCGAGAGTGCGTTTGTGTTCAAAATGAATGCTTTAGAAATGTCTCCAGAGGGCAACAGCTGTGTTTGCTTACCAGGAGTGATGACAAATCCTAAATTCAGTATGAAAATAGCTCAGATTGTCTCCAGCACCCATTTTCTGCTGATAAAGATTATGGTACTTAAGAAAAAAAAAGACAAGAAATCAGAAATATAAATGGTACTAAACTAATGGGATCAAATTCATTATGTTGAGCCTAATTACAATTTCGTTACTCCAGATTTATTTCAATGTAATTCTATTAATATCAAAAGTAGAGTAACAAAGTGATGAGTCAGGTCTGTTGTTTGCGGATCTGCCCTAGAGATCATCAGCTTGTAAATAATTGCATACAAATGTAAATGACATGCTACTGCCTTTCTTCACTTGGTTTGAGGAAATCTGCATATGTTGAAGCCTCCGGGTAATTTGGATTGAAACAACTGAGAAAATACCCTGTTACACAGATAATGGGGATATAGTCAAGTCTTAATTGTCTTAAACAGTAGGATTTCTATTACTTTAAGGAGGAGAGTTATCAGTTCAGTTAGCCTGACAATATGGTGAAACTGTGAAGAAAGCTGCAATGTGCTGCAGATGCTTTGAATCAATTTAGTTGTTAACTAGGGTAAATAACTTCATTATTTAGTGTAATACTAAACGTCCATACAGAAAACTGCTGTGATAGGTTCCAGCTGAGAATATATGAGTTGTTTGCAGTGGAAATCTTGAATGAGCACGTGTTGTTTTAGTATGGTCAGATTTAGGAATTCTCGTGAACCTCCAGGGTGTTGAGCGCAGTGCAAGAAAAGATAACAAGGTGCACTTTGCTGTCCCACACAATGAATATGCCATATAAAATGCAACAGGTCCATAAAATAAGCCAGTGGGAGAAGGGCAGATGGGAATTGAGGGGTAGGAAAAGATTCACCAGAAATCTCCTTCTGATCCCTCCCCCAAGCAATAAAGACCTGTTTGCACACAGGTGTGTACCTGTGCATGGGTGTTTTGTATGCCCATTTGCGAAGCCTGTTTCATGAAGAGATAAACTACAAGGAATTGTTTCAGCATGTTTCAGGCATCACATTGTGTATTGTTTGCAGTATGGGAACTCCTGTTGCAATAGTTGTCTGCAGTGCTTCGGCCTTGAAACCTAAACTTCAACTGTCTCCATTATTACTTTGCCCATAAATCTGTCTATAACCCCTGAACGATGTTGTCTTTGAACTCAAATGCATCTGCTCAGTGAAATTCTCATCCGAGCTTTAATCTTCTCTCACCTTAATATATTTTAATTTCCCTCTTTATGGCCTGGCACACAAGCTGAATTTAATGGTGATAAATGTGTTCCTAAGAGTAAAAGGTATAAAGTGTACATTAGAGATTAATCTAAACCAAATCCTCATTGCCAAGATGTTAAACTTGGGGGAAATTTGAGCTGGGAGGAGCTAAGGAGCCAACGATTGTACCTTAGGCCCATCTCTAACGTCAAGCACTTTTTGTTGGTTGGTTTTAAAGAGTGTGTATTTATGTTAGGTGTCTTTTTCCAGTACTGAACATTTAGATCATCACTGAAGTCACTTGTCTCAGTTTACCTTCATACTGCATTCAAGAACAAAACAAAGGGTTGTTCTGTGGAAGTATTTGAGGGGAGGAAAAGAACAAACAAATCAAGGACAGAAAGCAAATCTTTCCAGCTCATCTTTCCTATTTGCATGTTCCTGATGCACACAGGGAATGTCATTGTAAGTGTGCTTCCTTTTTCCGAAGGGAAGTGGCCACTGTTCTCTGGCATCAGGCAAGTCTATCAAGCTGTAACTCTTCCTTTTTTAAAAAGCCATTCATTTGCTGGTAAAATTCATTATTATCTAGGTCTGTTTTGCAGCTTCTGAATTACACAGAGCAGTACAATTTACTAATCCATAAATTGGAGAAATAACGTGCTAAAATGTTTTCCAATTTGAATCATAGCTGTGATATTGGGCTTTTCTTGCTACTGGAAATAGAATTACTGTAACACGTATGTACCTTTAAATGAACTGTAGTAATTCAGAAATGAAGGTTTTCACTAATGTTTCCCCAGTGAACTTGGCTTGCAGATTTGGCCTAGGCCAAACCTTGCATTGCTCCTTTTGCACATACTACATGTGCTTCACCTGGAGACCATTTTGGCTGGATCATAAACTTGCCTAGAGGATAAGAACTGTAGGGTGCACTGAGCTTCTCAGAAGAGGGTTTCTACAGATACAATGCTTAAGACTATATATAGTCTTATATATAAGATATATTATATATATATAAGATATATATATAAGATATATCTTATATACAGATACAGATGCTTAAGACTATATATACAGCCTTGTAATAATACACACAGGCAAATTACTTCTCTAGGAAGAATGCTTCTATGACCAGTGATTCAAAAGGAGTGTTTAGGCATATGCTGAAGTCTACTAAATTGAAATCTTTAAGAATAAATTTTAAGCCTGCATTGAATGAATCTGATTTAGGCATGTGCTCTGGTGCTCATGAATCATGACCCATTGTCTAAGTCATGTGTCTTCTTCACAGGAGACTGCAAACACAGAAAAGCAAAAAAAAAATTGCGAGGAGAGATGTACTTGTGCTCAAATGACGGATTCTTCATCCTACCCCTAACAAGAGGCCACTGGCTTTTGGGATTGACTTTGGTTTGTTTTCATTCTGTTCTGCTTCTCAACTCTTTCCCTCTCAAGACAGCACAGCTGGAGAGCATTAACTGAAAACAAATGATGCTGCAGAATATCTGCTTGCTCAGTGTTGCTTTATCAGCTTTATGCTGCTAACTGATGCCTGATTGAAGTTTTAAACTATGTGTAACTGCATTTTACACTTAAAAACCAAAGGTAGCTGTAAAACAATCTCCCCTTGTCCAACGAAAGATACGCAGAGAAGGAGGAGGGAGGTTTACCCCTGAGTCCTTCCAGGTATTCAAACTTTCTTGCCTTCCTTTCTCCTTTTAACATTTAATTTCAAGTACCAAATTGTTGTGAGATGTGGCTTAGTGCAGATTTGGGGGGGGAGAGGGTTTGTATTATTTCTGTGGTTATGCTTCCCCACTCTGCCTGACAAAAGCAAGATACCTCTGTGGTACAACATAAGGCCTTATTTGTCCTAGCAGACAACTGCTGGAGACAGTGGCTGTTTATCAGCCTTGACTGATAACAAAACCATCTCGCCATCTGCCACCCATTGCTCTTTAGAGGAAGGGAGGGCAATAGCTTCCCCCATCTGCCACCCATTGCTCTTTAGAGGAAGGGAGGGCAATAGCTTCCCCCTGGGTATGAGCAAACTGCATGGATGGGAGGGCAATGCTTAGGGGCTGAAGGAGGGTGTGGGGTGCTCTTGGAGCTTTGTAGCACATGGCTTCTGCCAAGTTTGGTGGTAGTGCGCCAGAGCCCAGTGCTCTTGGGTTCTAAAACATGGGATTTAGGACAAATGGCAGCGCTCTGTTGAAAAACCACAGGATTCTTGAGTGGTGATTCCCTTGGATCATCTGAGCTGTAACTAAGATGTGATGTTCTAAGGTAGCTCCATTTGTGTGGTTTGCTGGGTTAGGCTGCAGAGCTTAGACATCTGTGGGAAAAATAGATAAGTGATTTCTTTTATCCTCTTACCCTCTGACTGATTTTTCATTGCTGTTATGAGATTTATTAGCCTTTTTATGACTGGTCATAGCCTGTATTCTTTAATATATTATTTGCAATTTCCTTTGTCTAGCTTGTGCTGTTTAAGGCACAGAACTCACATTTTCCATCAGTTGCATCAAGGAAGCCATAAATATGTCACAGGGGGAGTATTTATGTACCATATTATGTGGGGGAAAGAATTTGGCCTGTACTGTGTAAAATTAAAACAGTAATTAAGCTCTGGCAGTAAGGTTGGAAGGAAAACTCCTGGCTTACATATATTTATGTGTTTATTATATGTGATAATTAAATGGGAGTTACAAATTTCTGCATACCCTAAATCACCCTCATGGAAACACTTAGGCCACATTACCCTTTAGCAGGTGCTTTAATACCTGGAGGAAGGGGGAAAACTCAAGTAAAAGGATTAACAAAAATGCTGTCTGGAAAATGGTGGGTTCCAAAACTCCTTGCTGTGCACCAGGCTGAGGAAATCAGGGCTGTTCAGCCTGGAGCAGAGAAGCTGCACGGAGACCTCAGAGCAGCTTCCAGTATCTGAAGGGGACCTACACGGATGCTGGAGAGAGACTCTTAGTCAGGGACTGTAATGATAGAACAAGGGGGAATGGGTTCAAACTGAAACAGAGGAAGTTCAAGCTGGATATAAGGAAGAAGCTCTTTCCCTGTGAGGGTGCTGAGGCGCTGGCACAGGGTGCCCAGAGAAGCTGTGGCTGCCCCATCCCTGGCA
>JARCZZ010046332.1:0-30005 GCA_030323915.1 Brotogeris chrysoptera | reverse complement strand
GGAGGGCCATGAGGATGATCAGGGGACTGGAGCACCTCCCATATGAAGATAGGCTGAGAAAGTTGGGGCTGTTCAGCGTGGAGAAGAGAAGACTGCGTGGAGGGAGACCTCATAGCAGCCTTCCAGTATCTGAAGGGGAGCTATAAGGATGCTGGGGAGTGACTCTTCATGAGAGACTGTAGTGATAGGACAACGGGTAATGGATTCAAACTTAAACAGGGGAAGTTTAGTTTGGAAATTAGGAAGAAACCCTTTACTCTAAGGGTGGTGAGGCACTGGAATGGATTGCCCAGGGAAGTTGTGAATGCTCCATCCCTGGTGGTGTTCAAGGCTGGGTTGGACAGATCCTTGGATGGCATGGTTTAGTGTGAGGTGTCCCTGCCCATGGCAGGGGGCTTGGAACTAGGTGATCTTAAGGTCCTTTCCAACCCTAACTATTCTATGATTCCATATTACCCTGTAGATATTTTACATCTATTCCAATTCTCTTGCATTTGAACTCATAAATGAGCTACTTCAACACTAGGAATAGGATGTTAACGGTCATGAGCAATATTATAAGCAACTGGTATGAAAATGGTAAAGGAAGATGAAGAAGATATGGATCACTGCTGCTTCTTGCAAAATTTGGTGATATTTAAGAAACTCCAGTCAGTGTTAAGGATCTTGAGACGGGGTGAATGATCAAAAGATTACAGTTTTTTGTAGTTGTTTATTCAAAATAAAATTAATACATTACACATTTTCCTTCTTGTGATGAAATTATAATAAAAATGTATTCCAAGTTGCCATATTATTACCTAGAGATTCTGTGTTGTGTGCAGAATTATTTCTTTGCCAAGCTGAAGTGAAGACTTGAAACAGAACTTTCGCTTATGTTTCATTGCTGATTTCATTGGTCCTCTGAATATATTTTAAGGGCCAAGAGTGAGGCAGAAAAAAAAAAAAGAAAAACAAGTTGTAGATCTGTATAATGATGAATTTGGGGGTACTAGCACTCCATATTGTGAAAGTTACCAGTTAATATTTTCCTATGTGCAAATATTTAAGTCTCCTATTTAACCTAATATCATATCTAAGATGTACAGTACACTTTCAAAAATAAAACACAATCTGGTAACATTTATTATATTTCACTTTGAGTTAAAGTTCAGTGGCGAATAGGAGTGCATTTGGCAGTGCCAGTTAATACAGATTTAAGAACAGATTTTGGTTCTTATTCCCTAGACTACTTCAGACTGTATATACAAAGAATGTAAAATACTGAAAAGGAAAGTAAGTATACTGTCTGTATCAAGAGAGGTAATGCGTACAGTGGCATTGTTTGTGCCAGTGAAATTGACTTAGCTGCATACCGTGCTGAAGGCAACCATAACTGCCAACATATTAAATATCAAAATATACTAAAATTGACTTAGCTGCATACTGTGCTGAAGGCAACCATAACTGCCAACATATTAAATATCAAAATATACTACATAAAATTAATTGAGAAAAATATCACTCTGTGAGAAACATTCATCCATGAAGCTCATCATTTAAACTGGGTGATTTGGATGGATAACATGAGTAGTTCCACTGTCTGCATTTTCATAACTATAAAAAGTGACAGACGAGACACAAACAAAATTGAAATGGTTTGTTTGGTTTTTTGTTGTTTGGGTATTTTTTGCCTTTATTTTTTTTTCCTAGCACTGTTCCCCTTCGCTTATGCTTTTTCTTTGTCAGCTGAAATTGAAAACATGCTGTGCCTCCTCTGCAGCTGATGTACAGCGAGTACTATGTCAGAATGTAGGGAAGCTGTGAGAGGTGGTGCAATTGCTGCAAAGGGAGTGAAAGGGAGCAGGAGCAGCTGTTGCTACAGCATTTGTCTCTTGTCAGAAATTCAGACCAAACTGTATAAAACAGTGTTGAAGATTGCCCTTTTGGCCTGTTTCATTTTGCATGCTATTAAAACTCCTTATCCGCACTGTTAATGCAGTCCCTGACCAGAACGTCAGCTGTGCAACAATCTTCACTCTGCTTCTCAAGCCGTGACACAGGCAGACTGGAGGCGTTATTCCCATTGAGTTTATGAGAGTATTTAATTCCTATTGAGGTGCCTAATCTTTTACATGTTGTTTAGGGACAGAGTTTTCGTTACTGTCATCTTCAAAAGCAAAGGTTAATAATTTCATGGTAGTCAAAGATTTAAAAAAAAAAACAAAAAAAACCCAACAAACAGTTTTAACAGAAATAAATTTAAACAAGAAGACACAAAGAATAGATTTATAAGTAAAAATTATTTGGTTTCGCCTTCTTTCTACCAAAGCTATATTAACATTTATTTGGTTTTGTGGTGTTTTTCTATTTTTTTTTTTTTTGGGAGGGGTGTTGTTTGTTTGTTTGTTTTTTGTTGTTGTTGTTGTTGTTGTTTTTTTTGTGGGTTTTTTTATTGTTCGTATTTTTTTTTAATTTGTGGCTGTATACTTTGCCAACATTGCAAATACATTGACTTTAAATATTTCTTTACAATTTTATCTTCTGAACACTGTATGTTTTAAAGCTAGAAATGCTACAATATTTCCCTTTTTATTAGGAGCGCAGTTTAAGATCAAGTCTAAAGTTTAAGCATTGAAATGATGAGAAAAATAAATGTCATTTTTCTACAGAAAATATCTGCATGATGGTAATAAAGGAACATTGCAAAATGGTGAAAGCTTTCTTAGAGGAATGGTTTTAGTATTTTTTGCCTTATTAATGCTAAAAATGCACCATTATTTTTCAACTATTCCTAATAACTTGTAGCTTGATAGTAATAGTATATATATAGCTCAGTAATAAAAATGTATCGTTTAATCACTTATATCTTAAGTATCTCAACACGCGAAGGAAATCCGTCAAATTATTTGTTTCCACAGAAGCGACACACACAGATGGAGTCTAGATACTTTGGAAAGCAATCAAACAAAAAAATCCCTCTGTTAATGTAGCCTGATATTATTCTTCTCCTGCCAGCTTTCCGGGCTTTTTTGTTTGTTTGCTCTTTTATTTTAATAGTAAATGTTTTACATGAAAAGGCTGACTTGTGGAGCTGGAATCAAGGGAGATCATGAGGCTTGTCTAATACATTGGCTGTTTAAAAATTAATTGTTTAAAAGGCAAAAATTCAAGGTTCACAAGTAAGATGTCAGCTGTTCGCTATATACTTGCTTCATCTCTGGTGGGTATTTGGTTTTAAGACTGAAATTATTTAGCAACAAAGAGTAATAACTTAGCAGGAACGATTGCCTTATTCTGTGACATATATGTTTATACAAAATAAATTGAACTTTTGGCATTCATGAGAGTAGACCAGAATATATTATCAAGAAAAGTGATTAAGGAAGTCTGATTCAGATGCAGTGATATAGCAGGAATGAATTCCTGCCCTTTCACGGGTAGTTCTGTAGTTAATTACTGATAAATTTTTGCTCTCTTCATTCTGTGGCTAAAGACTGATAAGATTCTACAAAGAATTCTCAAATAAAACAGAGAAAACTTGTTGCTCTTGTGATTGTTCAAACCTGGGCTCAGAGGTAAGGCGCCAAAGGCAGATACTCACACAGATGAGTCTTTAAAATAAACAGATGTATTTATGTAAGTACAAATCCTGTATCTGCACTTTGAATGGCTAATGCAAACCTTTGAGTGGATTTCAAAGCAGCACACTGAATCACAGGGGAGTATAGGTGATGCCTGGTTTGGGTTCATTATAACTGAAAGTAATTCACTGGAGTTTAGAAAAGAAAGTGCACGCTCAATTTGTTAGTGCAATATTTCCCTAAATCGTCTCATATCAAAGCATATATTAATGTAGAGTCAATAAAACGTTGCCTTTGTGCTTGCTTTTTCATTTTCCTACTTTTCCTTTTTTCCCCCTCCCTTCCTTATTCCGTTTCTCAATTCCTTTTCTTTCCGCAATAGTCTTTAAATTAATGTTGTCATTGAGACTTTCAAAAGGTCATACTAACTCCTGTTTTCTTGGTTGGGCTGTTGGTTCCATCAGTACCATTTGACAGTGAAAGTCAGAATTATTCACATCCAACTGTATAAACATCTACTGGAGATGCCTAGATTAGCAATACAGTCCCTGTAGGTCTTGATTCTGAAAAGCAGATATAATTAGGCAATTCCAGAGAGTGTTTCTCAGCTTTAATTACTTAGAGCAATTTGTCAGGCCTTTGCAGACCTTACCGAGACACCCACCACCTTGCCCATGGTCCAGGACCCCATTTCACCTCAGTCCAGAGCCCTTGTCCTTGTCCCAGTGACGCCACAGAAGTGCTCTGCCTGTTTACGTGCCACACTGAGCTCATGTTATCCCCATATTGTACTGAACTCTGAACTCTTTATTTCTGTGCATTGCAAAAGCAATAATTTTCAGGATGTGCTTGCTGTTTTGTCTAATAACACCTCTAGTACATCAGTTGTTCAGGCCTACCAGACAGTCAAGGGATATATTTCTTAACTCATGAATACAGCACCTTGATTTCATAGAGATGTTTTTACATACTTTGCTTCTTTCCAAAACCTTCCAATTGGCAGTTTTGCTTTGCAAATATTATAATCAACCATACAACAAACTATATACCCTAGAGAAAAAAGAAACCAACAAACTGAAGATATGTCTCAGAGTTTCTTTCTACATATTACTTACTCTCTTTCAAATTTTTCCCTCTGGCTGTCTCCTGTTTCTAAATATATGTCTATTTCTTTATTTACTACAAACTTTTAAAAATAGGACCTCCCTCTGAGATCCTGAGCATTTGGATATTAAAAAAATTATACTAAGGGTACAACCATAGCTGATCACTGTTTTTATCTCCAAGTTATAATTAATTTGATGAGATCCTCACATGCAAATCAGAATGCAGGAATAATGTTAAAATAGGTCAGAGAAACTTCTATGTATTAGGTACAGAGGGCACAGATTAATAACCTCAGATTACATAAGAATGTCACCTTGAATGCCTATAAATTACATTAAATAAACTTGACTATTGGGCGAATTGAAAACATCTCATATGCAGGCTTCTTAATTCTCATGTAACATCCACTGACTGCTAGCTAGGGCACTATACCCAAGAAATAGATGTTTCCTTCCTGAGTGTCTGTAGCATGAAAATCATTAAGGCTGTACTACAATAAGGAGTGCAAGCGTAAAATTCAGGCATGAAAATACTTGACCTAAATCTTGGCCGAAATAATTGACACTGGAGCATTTGCAAAAACAGAAGCTCAGTAATAGCTCTCTATCTGTAAATAAGTAGGCGATTGATTTTCACAAGTACTAAGCATCTTTACTGCTTACCTGGTTTTCCTGCTAAAAAGTTGTGTGTTTCATCTGCCTTAAATAAGGTACCTTCAAATTGGAGCTCAAAGTCTGAGCTAGTAATTCAGAATTCTTGTAATTTCTGGAGACAAATAAATACACTGAAAAAGAAATTAATACCATCTTATGCCAAGCAATACTAGATGGATCAGATTAATTATTATCTATCAGTAGGTGTTTCCCTGTTTTGTAATAAAAACATCCTTAGATAACTTTATGAGCTTCAGAAGTCATCCTTTTACATAAAACTAGGCTTAGTGCTAAATTTCAAGGTAGAGCTGAATCCCACTGAAAATGACAATGTGAAAAATTACATGCTCTTAAGTTTTTTATTTTTCAGTGTTGCAAAGTTTCCATAATTCAAGGATGCTATTTATAATGTCATTTTACTATGTTCATAGTAAATAATATTTATCTGTGAATATTGCTGCTCTGAAGCAATTTCAAACAAGCAGCCCAATACCATATTCATCTAACTTAATGAAAATCCCATGTTCATTTTCCTGTTATAGAATTTTAGCAAACATTGTACTGAACTGATCTCATAATGTTTCATTAAAAACTTTTCCATAAGTAATTCTCATTTATGAACTGCAAAACATAAAGGCAAGGAAAGGGACTATTTCGTTCTTCAACACTGAAAAGTGGGAATAAAATAAAATTCTAACAGTCTTGTCTTGCTGCAGGACTGAATTAATATCTCTTTGGGCAAGTCAAGAGATCTCAAAAGTTTGTTGCAAAACATATTGTGGACATCTGAAGGAAATATTTCTGTAAGCAACTAGTATATAGAAGTTCAAATCAGTGCAATTATACCTGCAATATTGACAGAACCTGTGTAACAACGTAACTACCATACCATTGGACAGTGGGAAACTGTCTTGTTTTTTTCAAGATTAACTATTAGTTTTCTTTTTTTCTTTTGTAAATAGAAAGAATAGCACTCTACAAGAAAGTATGTGTGTGAGTGACTGATGGTGTAAAATCAGTGTTGCATACTTTGCTAATTGGAGGAGAACAGTAAAAGAAAATCCACACTGGAACATGCAGTTACAAGTTACATTACATTTTGCCTCAAGTAGATCACTGCCTGTCAATGAAATGGTATCCCATGCTATATGTTTCAGTAAAAAAAAAAAAAAAGAATTTAAGCATTTTCATTCTGCATTTTAAAAGAAATTTGGATAGCTGAACCGAAAGTCACATCTGCTCGTGAAGTTCTCAGTAATTCAGCCAAGTAATGTCTATATATTTCTTTGACATTATTTTTCAGCGGTTTATTAATAGTTTCTGCTATTAATGAACTTCCTTTCCTTTCTCTACAATACCACTTTTGTGTTAGCGGTATTTCTTTCTATCAGAATCAAATGCAGTGTTATAGATACTGAATATTCTTCTGCATATATACAGCACTGAATTTAGTTATGTTACTTGCAGTATAACATCATATATGAGCATCAAAATAAGCTTTTTAGTACTTCCAGTCAATTTATGAAAATGTCTAATAAAATTGTACCTTCCCCCCCTCTTGAATTCAGATTTTATTTTGCAACAGTGTAAATGAGTATCTTTTTTTTTTTTTCAAAAATACAAACCTGCAAACGACATTTACTGAGATTCTCATCAGAATGTCTTAGTATCTGTAATAACTGAAGCAGCAGACAGAAATGAAACATTACTCTTTTATGGGTATGCTTGCTTCTTTTATAGTTAGAGACAAAAATACTAAACATTGTAGCTTAATATCCAAGTTTTCTTAAGATTGAAAAAATTATCTATAATCTCATAAGCCAAATGAAAATGAAGTTCAATTAGAATAATTGCTGTGGATTTAGTATTAGGAAAGAAGAAAGAAAGCTGAAGTCACACGGCCAGACATGCATATATACATATGTACAAAATACAAGCTGGTTTGGGGTCTTCTGACAGCTTTTTTCGTGCATGTGTAGTAAAAAGTCACTTAGAAAGGTCTTTATTTTTGTAAATATAAGTATTTTTCTCCACACTGAGTTGTTTAGATTCAAGGTAGCAGATTTCAAAGCCCATGAAAGCATTAGTGAAGAAAAAGAAAATAGTAGAATAGGGTAGACTATTTTAAGGTAAGAAAATAGTAATAGATGAATGTGAGGACAGAAGGAAGAGAACAGAACTTTGTAGGTGAGGACAAAACAGTCAATCTTTCTGCCAAAAAATATGACCTCCTTTTGAAACACCTGCTTACAGAATGGGAACTAAAATGTTCTAAGAAGTCTCTGACATTTCGAAAATGAATTTTTACTATTAATAAACAGAGCAAAGAGAATACTTTACTGGAGGAAAAGAGGAATCAGAAAAAAGCTATTAAGCAAGAGTTAGTGACTGTAGACCAAAGCCAAGGTTCAGGCTTACACTGGTGTTCTGGGCAGTACAATGTAACAGAAGAATGGTGAGGAGTAGATCATGTTGACTGATTCACTCAGTTCTCTAGTGAAATATTCACAGCTGTATGTTCTACTGCTTGAGGGCTTGGCAAACATACAAACAAAAGAGAGATAATACTGCTATGCACAGATATATGGAATAAGTATAAAATAGTCCATAAATAATGCCTCTTTTTGGTACATTCATAAATAGCTTCACTGACAAGTCATTGTATGCTTATGCCAGAGATGACACAATCCTTCTTTAGGACAACACCTTTAGAAATGTGCAGCCACTGATGCCGCAACCATGGGCAGATGATCTGCCAGGTCTGGGTCTTTCCTGCTGCCTCCCTGGATGGTGCTCCTCGGGCTTCCCCCTGCTCTGGGATTTGTAACAACACAGAAGAAGAATATTAATCTCAGCATTGTCATTGTAAATTTCTGAATGTAAATCCATTCCTGATATTTCACACAAAGAATATTGAGACTGGAAAACAAAAGCCACAGTAATTCAGCCACTACAGAAGGTAAACCACCAAGATCAGAGTGCTTATTTTGAAGTACAGAATGTAAAGAAGAAAATAAAAAGTTAATAGTGATTTTTTTTTAATCTTTTTTTTTTCCCCTGAATGAATCATGGAGTGAATTCTTGGGCTGAATGCGAGTAGCTACCTAATGAGAACTTGTTTTACCTGCCTGGGGAAGAACTTTTATGGAGAGATGGTATTGAATACTGAAAAGTATGAAAATGTATGAAAAGGAAGGAAGCTGAATGAGAAGGAAGATACTTGGTGGCACCATCCATAGTGATATAATGGTGAAATATGTGCCACATGATAGCGCTGAAGAAGTGGAAAAGAAAATATGTTGGGGATACTGATAAGAAAGAAGAAGCAGCATAAAAGACATCAGTCAGAGAATCACTGAGAAAATACAGAAGAAAAGGAAGTGTTAGTTACAAGGTGTCCCAGGGGGAAAAAAAAAAAAAAAGAAGAAAACAAACAGAAAAAAAAAAAAAAAAAGAAGATTAATTGCACAGGAATTTTGATTTGGCAAGAAGGTTGTCATGGCTACAGTAAGGGTCAATTTCGATGAAATGAAAATCTGCTTATGTGGGAGGCAATAGCGTGCTTCCAGTGTTGCTCAAGTGTGCAGCAGATATGATTGTGGGAAGGAGACAAGGAGATATGAGCAATTATAGAAAATAATTGAAATGTTTTAATAAATAATAATGATTTTGCTGTGATTAAACTGGAGCAATTTCTATTGTCTATTAGAAAGCAGGGAAGATACATAGTTTATGTAGTGAACATATTTTATCAAAATGGAGAAGGCATCCAAGAAAATGAAACAAATAACATGGTAAGTGGAGAAAAAAAAAACCCGTTGTAAGTTTTCCTTAATTTAGCAGCAGATTCATTGTAAAGCCAGCTTTAGAAATACTTTGAAAACTTTTAAACTAAATTTGATGTGAGCAATTATGTAATGAAATATACTTTACCATGCATTTCAAAAATAATATTTTGCAATGTAACTGACACTGTTTTTATGTCCAAAATAAAAAAAAAATCTGTCTTGATTTATATCATCCACGTTACATCAGTAGCTTGTCATTTGTTACTATGTGGTACTGATAATGGCTGTATTGCCTCCATAGTTTGGAACATTTCTCCCTTTGATTTATTATTTAGCAAAATACAAATTTGCAATTTCAAACAAAAATTCTGATAGCAAATTCTGAGTCCATCCATAATTTATGTGATTTCAGTATGGTAAAAATTCCCTTTTAATGAGATCATAATTTGTGCAAAATTCCACTCAGATAAAGGGTATGCAGTATAAAACTTCATATTCACCAGAACAAAACAGTAGTAAGCAATAGCTGTGCATTTTGCTAATAAATAATATCAGAGGAATTTTAAAATAGGCTTACATTTTAATCTTCTGTATACTTATTTTTACATATCCGAGTATGCAATATGCCTGTGGTAGAATAAATGTATTATCAATATTTTTACTTTTAGTACTAATTTGTTCCTGACAGATATACTTAGAACTTTTTGAAGCACTAGTAATTCCACCAATGGAAAAAATTGGTAAGCATCTGAAAAGTAAATCTTTTTTTTGTTGTTTGTTTTTTGTTTTGTTCTGTTAGTTTTTTGTTTTGTTTTGTGAAAGATACGTAATTGTTGGCTGTTATATTGTACTGGAGATTTTGATATATGAGAAAAGGCTAAGAGATCTAGAATAGTTTCAGTTGAGGAAGCGAAGACTTGGGGGAACTTAAGAGAGTATGTAAATACCTCATGAGGGGAAGTTAAGAAACAGAGCCAGTCTTCTTATTGTTGTCCAGTGGAAGACAGGAGGCAAAGGGCGCAAACTAGAATACAATCAATTTCGTTTAAATCTTAAAAAAAAATCTTTTTTTGTTATGAAGGTGGTCAAGCAATGGTGCACCTTTGCCATAGAGGATGCGGAACCTCCATCACTGGAAATATTCAGAAGCTGACTGGATATGGTCCTTGGTACCCTTCTTTGAGCTGGAGGGGTAGGACAAACTGATCTTAAGAGGTCACTTCTCATATCAAATATTCTGTGAGTACACAGTTTGTATTTGCTGATTTTGTTTCATTGTGGTTTTGTTTGTTGTTGGGGTTGGTTTTATTTCTTTTAGTGTTATACTTCTTGTAATTGCAGTGTTAAAAGGTAACATGGGAATTTTTATTAGGTTTACTCTGTTGCTTAATGGAGAAGATGTAGATTTTTCATCATAGCTTGTTCAACAGTTTTGTTCATACTATTAGATTTAACTAATTTTAATTAATGACTGTTGTGCTGAAAAACACAGTATTTCAACTGAAAAAAAATTTAAAGCAGATTAGTGTAGCTTGCTTAAATACCAAAATGTTGCTCACTAGAAGAAAATAGAGCTTCAATAACTTAGGCCCCCCAACATGGATGTTTTGAGTAAGATTAAGTAGCCTTTACTCGTTCTAGAATTTATTTATGTGAACAATTATGAAAAAAAATTGAGCATCTAGAGATTTCCGGCCTATCCTTCAGAGTGTTCCCTTCTGAACTACAGAACTACCCTGTCACGATGCATCTCTGCAGAACAGGTTATTTGCCATAGCTAGTAACCAAATGCAGAGATATTGGCACAAAAGTTTTCTTATTTTATTTTTTCTCTAACTGGTCTGAAAGGTTTGGTAAAACATAAGACAATGTGACACAGAATTAATGCTTCATTTGTGGTTTAACCATTTCACAGAGGAATTAGTTACTACTTCCAAGAGGTGTATATCACATAACTTTTGATGACTTAAAAAAAAAAAGTTAACTCTTGAATTTTTCACCAGCTCATGTAAAGTATGTAAGGTCTGTGCTGTTTCTGGTTGGTCAAGCAGGAAATCTATACTAGTCCTATGAGCAGAAATTTTGTGTTCCTGCTGATGCCACAAGTTGTTTTCCCTCTGCAGCTCTGCTGAACATTTCAGCATCTTTTGCAATACAGAGTAACTGCAGAGTGTGTAAAACAGTTGCAGCTTTTAAATGCTTAATCTCAGACTTCAGTGCTAAAGCTAATATTCACAATCATTGAAGAGAAGACCTAAGACTAAAGTGAAACATTAAATAAATTCACAAGAATTGCTGACTTTATGAGACTACCATAAGAAAAATCCTGACCTTACGTGCACAAATAAGTAAATATAGACAATGCATTTCTGATTACACATTCATATAAAGAAATAATATATTGGGTGAAAAATCTGAACAGGATTTGTTGGTTTTGGTTTTTTTTCCCTCTTTTTTTTTTAATAATAAATGGTAAATAGTAATGTTTGTGTTGTGAGATTGAGAGTGCACCCTCAGCAAGTTTGCTGACAGCACCAAGCTGTGTGAGGCAGTGAACACACTGGAGGGAAGGGATGCCATCCCTAGGGACCATAACATGCCCAAAAAGTAGGCCAGTGTAAACTTCATGAAGTTCAACAAGGCCGAGTGCAAGGTCGTGCACCTGGGTTGGGGCAATTCAAAGTACAAATACAAGCTGAGAGAGAATGGATTGAGAGAAGACCTAATGAGAAGAACTTGAGGGTGTTGATTGACGAGAAGCTCAACATGAGCTGGCAGCGTGCACTTAGAGCCCAAAAAGCCAACCATATGCTGATCTGCATCAGAAGGAGTGTGACCAGCAAGTAGAGGAAGGCAAATCTACCCCTCTATTCTGCTCTCATGGGATCCCACCTTCCAATCCAGACCATTCTATGATTCTGACATTTTTGTCTCCAAATGAAGTCTGTACTCTTAAGATGTCTGCAAATTTCCTGGATCTGTGGATAGCTAACTACCTCCGTCTGTGCTTAATTCTAATTATTAATTTTATTAAAAGACAGATAAAATTGCCTTAGATTTTTATTTTTAATATTCATCTTGTTCTTCCCATTTAAAGCATTAGTGGTGTTTCTTAAATATGTAATGAGATCACCTGTGACAGCGTAGTTATTCATAAGACAATTTTTGTAATTAAATATACAGTCTTCGGCATCCAAAGATTGCAGATTTGTGGTACAGTATCTTTCGTCTGAGATCTCTCAGTAGCTGCCCATAAAAAATTGAGTTTGGGATGATCTTCTTAAGGAGGTAAAAAGGGACTGTGCCTGAATTGCATCTTGTACAACATGCAGTCACTTAAAGAGAGAATTGATGGCACAGTTGGTATAAAATGTTAACATTCTGATTTAGTAGACTTCGTAATACACTTTGCACTAAAAGAAACACTATGCAGTACTGAGCAGAAACAAATCAAAGCCACTTTAATCTAAATAAAGAGGTGCTTGGGATGAAATAACTTTTTTTAAGAAAACATTTCTGAGATAGCTTATCTTATAAGCAGAAAAAAATAAACTCATGAATGAAGGAAGAAAATTACTAAAGTTAAATTTTAAGGTTTTCTTTAAAACTGTGGGGTTTCTCTCAAAAAAAATATAAAAAACCCAAACATCAAAAGAAGCCTCAACAAAACCCCCTATAAAGCAAACAGACACCCCCCCCAAACAAGCAAACAAACCCAAACATGTCCCTCAAAACCAAACCAAAACCAACAATGGCAAAAAAAAAAAAAAAAAAGGCGCATATAGAGTCAGTTTTCACTACATAAGTATATTCGTCAACACTGCTTTCTGGTAATGAGCTGAGGAAATTACCAAGCCACTTTTTGTTTGCTTTTTGTGAATGAAAAGCTAGAGGTTACCTGGACAGTAAAAATATTTCCTGAGACAGAAAGGAAAGAAAACATAAGAAGTGCTGAGATTTTAAATGCTAGATAACCACATTTTGGAGAAAGAACTTGAATAATTACATGGCAATTAGGTAAAGATTTTGTAACACTTAGCCTTAAGGTGTCTGGAAAAATACTTTCAATGTATTTCTACCTCTTCCTCTATTTTTAACTCTAGTTCTTCTGATACATGGGCTGTCAACATCCTGCTTGTATCAGAATTATCTCTGTAGCATGGCATGGGAGAGCTCAAAATAATTTTGAAGACAAGTGTCTTTAAGTTCATAGAAGAAATGAACATTTATGAGATAACGTTTAAATTAAATATATATATGAAAATCTATGTGTAATAATTTGGAGTGTACCAAAGGTAGCTGAAACTAAGTCATACATAAAACTTTCTCTGCCAGATTAACATATTTTCCAGGGAAATTAAATACAGCAGATTTAACCTCATTTGCTTTAAGGCAGGCAAACCATGGTGACCAAAATGAGGAACTCTGAACCTACAGGTAGCTTACAAGTTTCTCAGGTATTTGTAGGTTGATTCAATGTGATAGATAATTCTATTACACAGATTTAGTATTAAAAGCAATGGCTTCCTGATCGCAAAGGTTGGAGAGGACCGCTGCTGCATAGGATGACCAGGCTGTCTTGTAAGGAGGAAACATAGTCGTGGCAATTGAAGTAATTGAAATAAGATAAAATATAAAAAAAAAAAAATAAAAATATATGAATTCAAAATAAATGCATAATAAATAGTACAAAGCTTTGTTCCAAAGTAGAAAACCATTTGGCTGAAAATCACTCCAAAGGAATTAATTCCTTCTTCATAAAAATATATATTTTTATAGTAGTCAACAGTATAATTTGGGAAGATCGATTACTATGAAGAATGCAACTCAGAAAGAAATACAGTTTTAATCATCAGTTCTCAGAAAAAACAGATTTGAACAGGTGCAAGAGATCTACTAATGTGTTCAAAACACAAAACAGTGTTGTTATGTGTCCTGGGTTCAGCAGAAGCAGTCATTTTTTTAACTGAAGAAAGTGCTGTCCTAGAGAACTTACACTCTCTTCACGTATGTGGAAAGTCCTTGGAAAATGTCTGGAAGGGCTTTTTTTAGTTAAGGAAAGGCTTTTTAAATTAAGACGAATTGCATCTTAGAAAGAAAGGATATATTCTGGCCATTAATACATTTGAGTTCAAAATGATACATCTCTAAACAGAAGAATTCTATCCTAGAGAAGCATCAGTAAGAGCACTTGTGTTTTTAAATAAATATCCGCAAATTTCTGAAAATTGTTTTGTGATGTGAACATAACTAAAACATTCTTCAAGATTTTTTCTTCACATCTAAGTTCTTACACAGATTTCACTAGCTCCTTTCCATTTCCTCTTTCCACTGACACTGTTAAGAAGTAAGAAATATAACATGCACTTGGCATGGAAAATTTTCCAAGGCAAGAAGAAAATTAGTTAGCTTGGAACAGCAAAGCTGAAGCGAGCTAAAAGTAAAGAGAAAAAGTCCCAAACGTTTCAATCACTGCTTACCGCACAGAGTCATAATAATTGAATAAAACTTTATATCTAATCTCTCCATTAGTATGTTGTGGCTTATCCATAAATTTGCCACTTGGTCTTTGCTATTTGGATCATTCAAACTTAATGCTGCTTTTTGTGGTCGGACTGTTCTGTGTCTTGTAAAGGCTACATGTCCACTGTGTCTCAATGCAACAAACCAGTCATCACAAAGTATTTTAAGAAGTGAAAATAACTATAAAACCCTCAAACATGCTATCAAATTGAGTGCATGAAAATGAAGGGAATGAAAGAATACAAAGTTTTTAATAATTTGGTATTCAAAGAATGCTTTTAAAGAACAAAGAGCATTTTAAACTCAACTTTTCCACAAGTAATTCAGGTAATTTGAAACAAGTACCCTTAGCATGAATCTCTTTCTTTCCTCCATTTAGTTCTTTTCCAAAACAGCCTCCCATTGTCCTTTCCTACTTGCCCATTAATTCTACACCCTATAAATCTTAATTGCACACAGCAGTGCACCACTTACTCATAGTCTCCAAAAACCTGCTTAACTCTTTAGACGCTGGTATGGAATATTTTTAACAAGTCCTTCATGCAGTGAGAAGGAAATATAAATAAGGGTGGAAGGAAAGTTCTTAAAGGGAGAAAGGAGCTAATAGGTATCACTGGAAAAGACAAAGATAAAATATCACTGTCAACATGGTGTTTTTGTACGTGTATATTTAACTATGCATACAATTATTCTGAGAGGGTAATATTCCATAATGCTTTTTATGTTAAATCTTGGCTTGTTTCTACTATCATGCACATAACTGATGTCACAACACCTGCCGACACTTGAAAGGACTGAAGTGATTTACCTACAGTCACCACTATGAAAATCGTTACATTTCATGCATGCCTAAGAAGAGTATAAGGGCCTTTCAACTCTTATGGCCATTCGCTAAATAGACAAGAACACATGCAAAATATTGTCATTAAATGATCACACAGTTTTATTTCATAATGCATCTTCCTTGCATTAAAATTCATACTTAACATATCCTTCTGTGTGTAGAATGCTATTTTTGTAAGTATAAAATACATATGCTTTCATTGTTGTAGGGCTTATTCTAATAAATCAAACATGGTCTGCAAAATCTGTGTCATTGACATGTGGAAACAATTTTTCCAAGACATCTCAAAAAATATACAATGGATAGCTACATTTTTCTGACAAGTTAAGCAGCCTTTAGATGCTATAAGTATAAAGATGAAAACAAAAAATTCTGAAAATAAGGCACTACTAAGGCAAAGAAAAGCAATCGCATATTTTTAAGCTACTTCTGTTTGCCTGGAGGAATCTTCTTAATACAATATTATGGGACTCAAGTTCTTTATTCTCATACTGTGTCTTGTACATAGTTAACATTCATATTTTTTGTGTGCATATTATGACATTTCTATGGGTTTTTTTTTTCAGCATGTAGAAGCAAGAACTTTCTGAGCACACTGGAAGCAGACATAAAGCACCAAACACAGTAGGGTTTCAGATCATTTAGGTTCTGTGTAGACTACTGCAATTTTATCTGCAGTCAGTATTGATAACTCCTAAATGGCATTTCTAGCTCATCTGACAGCTCTCTAATATGTTATGACTGCATCTTATGCAACACTTCAGTATACATATTCAGCCTGATAGCCACAGAGGTTATGTCTACCAGTGTTCTGAATCCTACTGCTCACCTGTGCTTGTGTCAATAAAGAGACACTTACTGAAGCAAACCTGAATGTTGTAAAGCTGTGCTGAATGACTTTTTCCACCTCCTTCATTATTGTATACCACAAAGCAAAAGCTAGAAACCTGTACAGAATTTATGCAGAGACATACCAAGCCTGCAAGGTGCTGATACTGTCTCATTAAATCCTGTCCTCTCTTTCTGCCATAGGATAAAAGCTCAGAATACATAGAAAGATTATTGTACATCAGTAGTCCACAAGCAACACAGCTAGGCTGAGCCTAACTGGCCACTGGATGCTGCTATTGCTTCAGAGAAAAGTAGCAGTAAACTCATTAAATTGGCTGCTGATCCTATAATTCATGACAACAAAATTTTCAGGACTAATCCTTTTAGGACTTTTGCTTGATTTTCATTACCTTAATCTTGTAGTGACAGATGCCATATGCTAGGTTTTGAGAGCATGTATTTCGTCTGTGCTAAAGGAAGATCTTTCACCTGCCATCATTTTTTCCAACTTCTAGCGTAATGTTCCCTTTAACTTTCGACTCCTTTTTGGTACCTTTTATTGAGGAACGCAATATTTATTCCTTAAGATATTGTCCTGGGTTCAGAAGCAGCAATCATTTTTCTCCTTCTTGGTAGCTGGTGCAGCACTGTGTTTTTGATTTTGGGCCTGGGAGCAGCGCTGATAACACCGGTGTTTTCAATTACTGCTTGCTAATGTTTTGGTCTGGCCAAGGACTTTCTGAGTCTCATGCTATGCCAGGGAGGAGGGGAAGCCGGGAGGAAGCAGAGACAGGACACCTGACCCAAACTGACCAAAGAGGTTATTCCATACCATAGCACGTCATCTCCAGGATGTGAGGATGGGGAGCAGAGACCCGGAAGGGTGTGGTGGTGTAGTTGGGGGTTTACTGCTGGAGGGTGGACTGGCTGGGTTGGGCTTGTTGAGCAGCTGTATTCTCTTTCTTTGTACTTCTCTGTCATTATTATTGCTGGTGGTAGCAGTAGTGATTTGTGTTATACCTTAGTTACTAAACTGTTTTTATCTCAACCTGTGGAAGTTGCAATCTTTTGATTCTCCTCCCCATCCCCCCGGGACTGGGGAAAGAAAGAGGGGAGTGAGTGAGTGAGAGAACTGGCTTAAACCACCACAGGTATGCAACACACACATGCACACACCCCCAAAGAAAAAAAAAAGAAAACCCCACAACTGTTCATTTTTAAACTAGGTGTATCTCATATGTATATATGTATATATACATATACTTCAGTATACAAATGCTCTATTTTAGTTTTTCTGCACTTATTTTCCTTATTTCTACAGTAGTAAATCTTAGATTAGTATCTATTAGGATTAGTTATAAATGAGACATGTAGAGGCTGTAAGATGATAGAATATTAAAGCATCTATTTTTGTGGTATGACTTTATCACTATCTGAGAGATATGAGAGATGAATACTGAGATACATGATTGAATTTGATGTGATCTAGCTGTCCGCTTTTCCCTTTATTATACTATTTCAATTTGGTGTTACTGTGTAATGTACTTAAGACCCTTGCTATCATCATTTATCAAAATTTCTCTGTACCACAATAGCTAATAAAGAATGTAATCAAGGATTCTAATTCTGTCCCTCCAAAGTTAAAGCAGCTCAGATATCTTGGATAACAAGTCTGCACTTAAGTTGCAGGAAAAGGAAGATTCTTTACATATGCTAGCAAAACCCACACATCATATATGTAAAAACTGTATTACTCCTGATAGTAGATGTGGATTCTGAAAAACAGAGGAGGAGGAGGAAAGTTCTGCCTGAAAAAACCACATAGAGTGACACATTAAGGTTTCTTTTATTTATTTTTCCCCCATGAACACTGGGGAACTGTACTGATACTTCATAATTTTTTTTTTTTTTTTTTTCCTATAAATGGCTAATGTTTTTCAGTTCATAGTCAAATGCGATAAATACCTACAAATGGAATCCTCTCAACATCTCTTCTATCCAAGTCTGGTCCCAAAAGCTAAATCCAGTTTTGTTGCTACGTCACTGTCCCTTTTTCGCATCAGTAACAAACACGTTCTCTCCTACTTGCATTAAAATTTACTGAAAACCAGTTAAGTCAGACAGAGCATTTACCAAACATATCATGAGAAAGAAAAAGGATGACTTATTTTATTTATTTATTATTTTTTTTTGTTCAGAGAAAGAAAACACAGACTGTCGTGGTTTAAGCTGTAAATCTCACGCAGCCTGTTAACTCACTTCTCCCTCTTTCTTCCCTCCCACTCCAATGGGGGGGGGGAGGGAATGGGGAGAAGAATCGAAAGAATGTAACTCCCATGGGTTGAGATAAGAACAGTCCAGTAACTGAAGTATAACACAAATCACTACTGCTACCACCAATAATAATAATGACAAGGCAAATACAAGGGAAGAGGATACAACCGCTCACCACCCAACCGAGCCAAGAGAGAGACTTCTGGGTTCCTGCCCCCAGCTTTTTACATCCTGAGCATGATGTGCTGTGGCATGAAATAACCTCTTTGGTCAGTTTGGGTCAGGTGTCCTTTCTCTGCTTCCTCCCTGCTTCCCCTCCTCCCCAGCAGAGCATGAGGCTCAGAAAGCCCTTGGTCAGATGAAAACATTACCAAGCAGTGACTGAAAACACTGGTGTTATCAACGTTGTTCCAAGGCCCAAAAATCAAAAACACAGTGCTGCAGCAGCTACTAAGAAGGAGAAAAATGACTGCTACTGCTGAACCCAGGACACTGACCAACCTGAAATTGGCAGCAGTAGAAATGTGGGAATAGTAAATTTATTGTGAAATTCTCCCTTCTCCCTCTTAACTGTACAAAGGATAACAAGGATAACAACCTAGTTCAGTTCACTGGTAATATTTAAAATTTCTGAACCTCATTTTTTATGATTGATGGAGCTTTAATTTTTATTTAAAGCAGTATTTGTATGTATAATTTGTATTTTAATCTAGGATGGACTGTGATCGATGAGAAATCAATCAATCAATCAATCAAATCTTGGTCAGAGACAAAGCACAAAAGAAAAGAAATGGACAGTTAAGATATCCGTTTTTAGTGTAGAGAAGAACGTTATTAGGTATCATGGGAACTGAGAAATTCTAAGAAAAGAAATTCCTAAACAGAAGATTTTGGGTTTGCAATGGGGTTTTTTGTTACATTATTTATTGCACTGTGGAAGCATAGCACTAAGAAAGATGGAACCATAGATCTTAAGACTGCCTATTCTCTGGTTTGGACAATACACATTTCCTGAGAGGACTGGAAAAGCAATAGATGATTTAGGGGATTAGAGAGATGGAGCTCTCTCTTTGTATCTCTCTTTATGTCTCTCGCAGTAATAGAATCTGGAGTAACAGGGAGTTGCTTACACTTCTGTCTTGGAACAAGTGTTAAGCAGGGACAAGAAAACCCTGTTAAGGAGCAGAAGAAAGCATAGATCTTTTTCAATGAGTCTACTTATTAGAAAAGGCTACTCCTAAAGACATTTCTTTTAAAGATAAAGGAGAGAGATAGAGGTAAATGCTGAGGAGAGGCAGGTAGTAAAAGAGTTCCTGGCATCTGATCTCAATTTGTCACTACTAAGAAATACTTCTTAGTTTTATTTGAATGTCTAAAAAAATAATAATATAAAAAAAAAACAACAACAGCAACAAAAAGTACTATTGTTACATAACCCTGAAAGAAAAATCACATCTTTTTTAGTAAATATTATCCATGTACAAAATTGAATTTAGGAAGAAAGTGTAACAACTACTTTCCTTTTAAATACAGGAGTTTTAACCTGTTTCTCAGTAAAGAAGCAGTATGCACAAAAATCTGAATACTGGACACAGGCCATCTATGCCAAACTTAGGCTAAGTAGATTGCACATTCCTTTTCCAGCTCTATCAGACAGGAAGCTGTGAAAATTAGCTATATGATTACCAGGACCTAGAAATAAACCCTATTGTATAGCTGTCAGTTATGTTTGATCTATTATCACTTTTATTTCAAGCACAATAGCCATGTTTTTAATCCTGGTCTTCCTTAAAAAGAACCTCTAAAAGTTTTAACATTTGCTCCCATAGTTCAGATTCATTTATAATGAGAATCCTGCAAGTAGGTTTATGAATTCTGCTGCATTATCATCACTGATGGGAAAACTGGTTTATCTTTCAGCTTTTTACCTGAAGTAAAAGACAATGTCATTCTTGTTTGATAAAATGCTTTCATCTGAACCAAGATTTTACTCCCTGGGTTTTTGCAGCAACATGAAAGAAAAAGTATTGCTTGGCTTTCCATGTATGTGACTGTGTTTTCCTTTAATATGTCTAAGAACTTCTTGAAATTAAAATAGCACTTAGACTTTAATACCAAATTCTTAACCTGTTAACTCTCTCGTGTTGCTTGGTTTGAATTCAGATTTTTTTACTTAGATGATGCCATTATTCAGAAAAAGGTATTGAAGGAAGGTGGGAAATTTTGAGAGGATTTTAAAATTAAGATTATTTTTTTAATCTGTCTTCTTAGTTAAAGAAGTAATAATAAGCACAGAACTAATAAAGCTACCAAGACAAGTCTGGACATTTCCGTGGATAGCATTAATACCAAAGAGATCCAACTGCCCTGAAACATTATAGAAGAAAATAATTTAAGGCAGCCATAAAGAAATTATGTGACAAGTTCCAGACATTATCTGAAACAGCAATTACAGATAGCAGTTGTTCTATTGTTTGACAGTGAAATGAGCTTTTTTTCTTAATTCATTCATGCTTAGTCATTATTAATGTGTTTATTTCCCAAGAATTTAGAGACCACTGTTCATTCCCAGGGAGAAAATATTGAAATTGTATAATGTGCAAAAGAATAAAACCATATCTCTCACAAGGAGAAAAGTGAACCTAAACCTAGGTGAAATCTGAGAAGAATACAATTTTAGAAATGCCCTTAGTGGTAATTTCTTGATTTTAGCATATCAGGGATGCTGATCCATGCAATTGCTACAGTAGAGAGACAACTAAAAAGGAAGTAACGTCTATTTTAGAAACCTTTTTTTCACTCATGGTTAGTGCAAAGAAATAACACCTGATTCAGAGTTATTTGATAAATAAAATTCTTGTGATAACTACACTTGGCTTTTGAAACACTCCTAATTTATTTTTTTTTTTGAAATAATGAGTAAATAAAGACACTAATGGAATAGATTTTTTTTTTTTTTCAACAGCTTCTGGTTTCTTGTCAGAGCTCAGTAATAACATGTTTCTGCAAGACTTTAGATTACAGTTGCTTATTCTTAGCTTTCTCCACATGTATTATATATCATTCTAATATTACTGTTAAAAGTAAGTTGGCATGAAATTCTTTTGAATTGTCTACTTGCAAAAAGAAGGTAAAAACTACAGTTGTACTGGTCAAAGGATGTCTTTTATGATGCCATATACACCTGAATAATCTTCCGGGGGCTAACACATAAGCCACAACTGTAAGACATAGTCATAAGAAGAAGATGCAGTTCAGATGTTTAGATTTATTTTTTTTTGCACAGGTAAGAAAAGACGCATATTTTTTCTGCTGCTGAAAAGAAAATTCTTTCATTTAAGTTGAAATACTCTCACTGAAAATGAAGAGAAAAAATCACTCAGAAAGTCACTTGCTAAGATTGTTGACTTATTTTTAATCAGTAAAAACAAGTTTTAATGGGTTAATAGGCATAGCTCATAAAATTAACTGTTTGCTGATTGGACTCTTGCAAGATGTAGAATTCTTGCTCTGATTTTATTTTTTAAATATTAGTTCATTAGTTTCAAGGTAATATATTTTTGTTTTATTGAACACATATGATTTTCTCCAGACTCACTTGGGGTCCCTTCCCTTCTCCTTCTTCCCTTTTGCATCTGCTATTTAGTAATTCAGACAAACAATCTTGTATTGCATCTTCTGGCTGAAGAGCTGAAGAAGAAAAAAGGTAATTTGAATTTTTTTTTCTGAAACTTTTAAGATCATAAGCTTTTAAAATGGAATTTTTAAATATCTCATTCGAACTTCATTATAAAGCACGGTTGATTTGTGAATGAGTTAATAAAATATAATTTCATGGAACAGTACCTCACTGATACACCTCAGTGTTTGTTTTGTGCTGCTTCAGATGATATTTATTATCATTAGTGACATTTTGTTAATATATTTGATGCAAAAAAAAGAAAATGCCCATGTCAATCTTAGAACAGTGATATTTCAATGGCAGAATTAACAACAGTCATTCAAGTATTCTGTAAAAAGTTTTGGGAGAACCACATTAAAAAACAATATCCAAACATAATAAAATCCTAACAAGTCACTTGGCCTGAAGAAGGGTTGCTTTATCCTTTTGTTTTTCAGTCTAAAAAAGGCTTTAAAACCCTGTGTCAGTGTAAATGTTAAATTCCTCCAATAATATAACTTTTTTTCAGTTGGAAAAAGTAATCATTTGTCCTGGGTTAAGCAGTAGCAGTCATTTTTCTCCTTCTTAGTAGCTGGTGCAGTACTGTGTTTTTGACTTTCAGCCTCGGAACAACGCTGATAACACCAATGTTTTTAGTTGCTGCTCAGTAATGTTTAGTCTGACCAAGGACTTTCTGAGCCTCATGCTGTGTCAGGGAGGAAAGGGGTAAGCCAGGAGGAAGCAGAGACAGGACATCTGATCCAAACTAGCCAAAGAGGTATTCCACACCACAGCACGTCATGCCCATTATATAAACTGGGGCAGTTACCTGGAAGGGCTAGATCACTGCTTGGTCAGGCTGGGTATTGGTCTGCAGGTGATGAGTGGTTGTATTCTCTTCCCTTGTTATTTCCTTTTCATTATTATTTTTGGTGGTAGCAGTAGTGATTTGTGTTGTACCTTAGTTACTGGACTGTTCTTATCTCAAACTGTGGGAGTTACATTCTTCCAGTTCTCCTCCCCATCCCTCCAGGAGCAGGGGGAAGAAGGCGGAGGAATGAGTGAATGGCTGCCAGCTGGGCTTAAACCACACCACTGTTTTAATTAAATATTGAAGCAAAATACATCGAATTTGATGAAAGTCGTTTCATTTCATTTCATTCAAGACTTCAGACAGACTGGTATCAATCTTTGATAATCTGTTCTTTAGTCACATCAATATGGCATGCTGTAGCCTGGGAAAGAGCTTGAATGTCTATCATTTTATTAGAAAGATTGCTATTAAAGATATTTTTTCTATTGGGGCATGAATGATTGGGGAATTACTAGTTAAGATTTTCTGGTGTCCTGTCCTAGGAGAAATCAAATTTTTAATAAAACATTTTTTGCTCTGGGAACAGTGGTAAAACTTTGTTCTCCTGCAGTCTGCATTGTCTTCTCATTATACCTATTTCCTGTTATTTTCCTGTGTGATGGGGCTTTATATTCTGTGCACATACTGTGAAAGTCTCAGTGAAAACAACTGGAGGAGAGGTCATGGGTCACAAGGGCCTGTAAGTCTGGGTGTCAGCAACTGCTGTGTATGAGTCCTGTGTGTATGCATGTATGTATGAGCAATTCATCAGCAAACTTCATGACAGAACAGTCAGAAAGTAGCTTGCTAGTAGGATAAGGGGTCTAGGAGCTAGCTGCCAGAGAGTTCTGGAAAGACTAGGAGTGGAAAAGTCAACTACAGAGGAGACCACGCGTCTGAACTAGCTACAGGAGAGATGTGGAGGGAAAAGTGTGGTGGTGTTCATATTCTGGAGGGTGGTGGGTGTAGATTTGATTACCAGAACTTGGGAGACTCATTTGTCCTGTGTCAGCAACTAGGGAGACCATAGCCTTTTCATTGCAATTTTATTCTTCTACTATGATAAACAACCTGTACTTTTTTTTTTTTTTTTTTTCCTTCTATGCATCCTGGCTCTAGAATACTAAAAGTAAAACAGTCAAAAACATTATAGGGTTTTCCTACCACTTTTTTTTTTTTTTTTTTTTTTTTTTTTAAAAACATATAATTAAATAAAAAAAAAACCGTTTCATTTTAAAGTGAGGTACTGCTCTCCAGTATGCTTTGCATTTCCTCTTCTTATGAACATTGTCATCAGCCTTGCCAGGGTATTGTTCCAAGGCACAAGGCAATAGAGGTGCCTGGATTAAGACATGGTCTTTTCTTACCGTTAATGTCAGTCTTCCCTTCAGGATAATGTTCACAGAGGAGATCCAGATCCAAAGAGAGAAGGAAAGCCAGAAGGAAACTAGTAATTTGGACTGTCAGATAACAGAGGATGATCTTCAGTGCTGCTTCTTCCTCTATGGGTAAGAAATTAATACCCCTGTTTCTTCCTTTCTGGGTAAACACCCTAACAACTTACTTATTTTGATAGTAAAGCAGAGAATAATACCAGCTAGATAGGTACAGTCACACAGTACAGTTGAAGAGAGAGCTAAAAAAATGGACTCGACTCAGTGCACTTAGCATGGATGGCTGTTTTCACATGAGACTACACATTTTCATGGAGCAATTGCATATAGCACAGGTCACATAAGAGAGCTGGACTGATAGCTTGAGGCCAGGCAAATGGCACTAGATGTTCACTCAAACAAAAGAAGCCCTTAGTAGGAAATAAATTGAATCCCTTTCTAATTTATTTATAATCTTGATTAAATCTACGTCAACAAAAGTTTTAGAGACCTAATTTGCACATAGATACCAAAATCTAGGAATCTTGGTAGCAAATTGAATCCTACCTGAGTGAGCTCCAACATAAACATATGTGGGGTAGTTATCTTAAAATCAATGAAAAGAAATAGGTGTTCCTACTGATCAATTCCTATCCTCCTCAAGCAGACATCTGAAATAGATCAGAAGAATTATCCCTCTAAAATGCACATTACTACCTAGTGGCTATCAAAATAGAACAGGGGTCAGGATTCTTCTTAAGCTTCAGAGCCCATTGCCAGTATAGACACTTGGGGCACCTGAAATGCCTTCTTGGGCGCCTGAAATGCCTTCTTGGGGATAGCAGGCATGGCTCTGAGAGATGGGATCAACTAAAATAATCATGGGAGCCAGGGGAAATACTGCAGTGTTAAAAATGACATTAAATGTTTGTGTTTAGGCAATTGAATCATGCCCAGACAGGCTAGCTCAGATATAGATGTCTGATTTTGAATTACTGAGTCACATTCCTTTTGTCCCAAATAATAAAGTTCTTTGTTGGTTGTTTTGTTTCTTGGTTTTGTTTTTGGTTTTAATTTCCCTTGTTAAAGAACTGCTCAATTTAGATATTGACTCAATGAAATATTTATTTTGCTCAAATAAACAACTGCTCTGGATGGAATTATTTCTGACTAGTTTTTTTCTTGGCTCATTAATTCAAGCCTCATAGATGAAAAATAAAAAAAAAATCTATGGAAAACTAAAATGTTGTTTAAAAATGTATTTTGTTTTCTCAGTAATAACTGTGAGGACACAGTCACAATTTCTGGAAAATTTCTCTCCTTTAATAAAAAAAGAATTCTTTGCGGTTTTCATTTTTTTTCCTTTTTACAAATGTTAGTATTGGTATCAGTGTGACGCTTTAGAACTTCAGTATGGTAGAAGGAGGAGGAAAAATTACCTTTTTTCCAAAGCATGTTTTTGTAGCTTTTCTCTGATATAAATGATAATGTAGTCTGAATAAAAATAAAATAATAATAATTTTTTTTAAAAAAACATATATTCCTTGAACTACTCAAGTCCTAATTTAACGGTGTAAAGATTACCTTCAATAGCTTGCCACAAGATGTCAATCTATCCACTATTAAAGTACAAAATTTACATGCCTTCTGCAGAATCTTTAAGAATATTACTGTGTTTATAGGTAGTTCTGCAAAAGCTCTGCCAAAGGTATGACTAAAATAATAACAAAAAGAAAAATGAACCTTCAAAAAGCAATGTGGGTGGGCCTGATGGCTTAGTGCAAAACTGAGTGAGAAAAGCCTGTATTAATCTTGATATCAGTTTGGAAAGATAAAATAGTTTCTAGAACTATAGCACAAATTCTTCAAACTATCTCTGAGTTATAGCTATAGTATCTTCACTGAACTATAGCATCTTCACTAACAACTTGTCGTGGAAGCATCAAGACCTACTTGGATGGAAAGATAAACCACAATATCGTTATGAACTAATTTATCTCACAGCCTGTGCCAACACCTGGAAATAAGCCCTCACAGTGTAAGGACTGGGGGAACACTGCCACCAGCCATCCAAACTTATAGAAGCAGAGGTCTTGAGGAGTCAGAGCCAAGCCCTTCTCTGATCCTGACACAGTGGATGTTATCTTTCTCCTGGCTGGGCCAAGCTGACTTGCTACTGTAGTTGCTGGAGCATGTCTCAATTAACTGGAATGTTTTATGCATGTGTTCATGTGTGTGTGCATGTGCCAGTACACATGCAAAGCTTTTCTGGCACAAAACATCTCCCACTTGTCCCACTTCCTAAATCAAGCTTAACGGTGTCATGCTATTTATGTTTCTTCCCTCACTATGACAAGAGGTAAACAAGACTGTTTCTGAATGTTTACCAACCTTATTTTTGTACAAAGAAGAACATGCAATCTGGAATTTCAGCAAAAGTAAAATTACGAAATTAAAAAATGAGTATTTCTTAGGAATAATATTACCTTCTGCTGTCTCAGTAAGCAGAATGAGAGAAAATGGAAAGAAATTAAGGTAACATTTTTTTTTCCTAAGGTAACATTTTTTTTCCCACTACCTGAGAAAGAAAAGAACACAATGATATATAGCAGATATTATATTGTCACAGCAGTGAGTGTCCCCATTTATCAGGAAGGAAGGCATGAGTTAAAACCGGTTCAAGCACTTTGCTGCCCTCAGAGTTCTTTTTGTTTGTTGTTCCATTCTCATACTTTATGTTGGAATTACTCACATGTAGTCTGGTTAACTCTGGAAGACATTTTCACTTTTTTGCTTACCTCAGAGAAAAGCAGATAAGCAGTTACTTGATTCACTTAGCCAATATAACTGGCTGATTTTCTCAACTGATCCAAGCAACTGATCTACTCTGCTGCTATAGTCGTTTAGGCAGACCAAAGGCTACCCTCCAGTCCCTTTTATGTTAAGGTAAGTACAGCTTTCTCTGCAGTAGCTGTGGTCAGTTGATCTCTACATCCTTTGCTGAGCTTCATACACATATTGCCTTTGTCCATATCGTCAGGGTCCTTTTCCACTTTTTATTCATTATTCCTGCAGTATCAAGCAGCCAGGACTGAGAATACTCCCGTATAAGCCTCAGGGACCGTGTGAGACAACCCTGAGTTTACTGAAAAGCAGAAAAATGTTGAACTGCCTGGCAGCACCAACCTGTTTGTAAGGACACTGGGAGACTTGTTTACAAATACACCCAAGTTTCACCTATTTCATCTGTATTCTTGGAACTTTGATTATCTAGGGAGTGAAATAGATTTGTTTATATTTTAATAGACACTTCCCACCTGCACACCACCACATGGTTTAAAGCCTTTAATCTTTCAGATGACGAACACAAAGCAATCGTGTAGTCTGATACCCTAAAAATTCTGTTTTATTATGATCTCTAGAAAAATCTGTGCTTGACAGGAATAAAGAATGTACTGCACTTTCAGAGTTTAGTAAAGTTTATGCAAAATTAATTGGAAGTTTGTATCTGTTTCTTCCCATCCATCAAAGTTGCACATTTTTATTCAAAATGTAGATATATCCTTGTCCTGGGTTCAGCAGTAGCAGTAATTTTTCTCCTTCTTAGTAGCTAGCGCAGCGCTGTGTTTTTGACTTTTGGCCTGGGAGCAGCGCTGATAACACCAGTGTTTTCAGTTACTGCTTAGTAATGTTTTGATCTGACCAAGGACTTTCTGAGGCTCATGTTATGCCAGGGAGGAGGGGAAGTTGGGAGGAAGCAGAGATAACACACCTGACCCAAACTGACCAAAAAGGTATTCCATAGCACAGCACATCATGTCCAGGATGTAAAAAAAAACAAAGGCAGAGACCCGAAAGAGTGGGGGGGGTTCGCTGCGGGGTCGGGCTTGGTATCGGGTGGTGAGCAGTTGTATTCTCTTTCCTTGTATTTCTTTTATGTTATTATTGGTGGTAGCAGTAGTGATTTCTGTTGTACCTTAGTTACTGCACTGTTCTTATCTCAACCTGTGGGAGTTGCATTCTTTCAATTCTCCTCCCCATCCCCCCGGGAGTTGGGGGGAAGAAAGAGGGGGGAGTGAGTGAGCAAACTGTGTGGCTCACTGGACTTAAACCACGACAATCCTTTTCCCACCAACTTATTTGAATATATATCATATTTAATGTAATTTGAATGCAATCATATATATAGATATATATAATTATATACATAGCCTATCATGTATAATTAATAATTATTTTAACTCGCATAAATAGTAGAGTTGATTAATAACAAAATTAAAATACTTAAAACATGACATAACATCCGATTTTCTTAACATATAGTAAAATAAAACAGCACAGTACTTGCACATTATATAACGAGATGATGTCTTGGCTTTCCTTATAAAATTACTGTGAAGCTTTTTATTTGTTTTTCTAGTTCAACTATAAGAATTGCAATATGATCTGAAAATAGTGACTTTAGTCTAGCGTTTGATTTCTTTAATCAATGGCTTGAGTTATAATCCAAGAAACATTTATCAATAAATACTTAACAAATGTCTGGCTCTTTGCCCAAAGAAGTGTTAAATGCTCCATCACTGGCAGTGTTCTATGATTCTACGATTATAGGTAAGTCAGGAAAAAAATCCTTACCTGAGTAAAATCAAGTGAAAATCACCAATAACTTGGTTATATGTAGCCCTTTACTTCTATAGAGATATGAAGCTGCTGGTAATACAGTCCTGCAAGTTTTCATACTAGCAGCATTGTTTCTGTCTGACTACTTTTTTCACTGTTCCCTTTACTGTATGTTTCCAAACATAACTGCTTAAGTGCCTCATTATTAAACTAAAAAGTCTACATAGCAATATAGGAAGTTTCAATTAAGATTCTAGTAAATTTGTATTGATACAATAAATTTACATTAATAAAAAACTACTTACATTTTATACAGAAAGATTACAATGTAAAAGCAAATTAAATAATATACAAATGCATATATTTATAAATGTAAAATATAATTATATTAAAAAATATTAAATATTTATATTAATATAAATATTAAATTCTGAACATATGGGGGAAAAAAAACTCAACAAAAACCAAAAAAAACAACAGACCAACAAAACTGTTATACACATTTGCTTGTGATGATGAACAAAGGTTTGTTTAGCTGACAGAACTTTTTCATCACAAATTTTAAGGAAAAGTTTTGAACTGATTCATAATTGTGATTCCATTCTCCCTAAAATACCTGTGTCATACCTAAGTTATTTGTATTTATTATTTTCTCATGAAAAGGCTTTTTCCTTATGTCTCATGTGAAATAATAAAAGCTGCTATCAGTGTCCGGGAAGCCAGGGCCCAGGTTAGGAAAGCTAAGGACCACTCAGAATTCAACTTGGGTAGGGATGTTCAAGATAACAGGAAGGGATTCTATAGGTACATTGCAAATAAAAGGCAGGCTAGGGACACCATGGGCCCTCTCCAGAAGCTATTGGGAGAACTGGCTCCCCTGGATTTGGAGAAGGCTGAGGTTCTTAATGACTTCTT
>JARCZZ010046330.1:0-33268 GCA_030323915.1 Brotogeris chrysoptera | reverse complement strand
GTTGGAATCACTTACTATTGTAATAACCAATCATTAAACTGTTGCTAACACTTAGCTAAAGAATATAACCAATCAGATGTTATCGAATGTTCTAGTGTTCTGAGACTTTTCTATAAAAGACGGCATTTGCATACAATAAATTGTCAACGCTTGATCATATTGGTCAGAGTTCGTTGTCCTTAATCCCCCGCACTAAGTGAGGAACAGACAATAATATTTTGTACATAATAAGAAGGAGAAACACAGGTACAGCTAATTACTCAGAATTCACACAGAACACACCAGCTGTTATAGCAGTAAGCTCATATGACTTTTTGTAGGCTGCCATTATAACAGAAGTCATGACCATTAACATTAGGCCTGCTGTATTTTCACACTTTCCAACCACCTCACCTCCAGGTATGCCCTGAGCTCTCAGACACTAATCAGCATCAGACTGCAGCAGGTATTTGGAACCAAGCTTGTCAAAGCACAGCAAGTGGATGCTGCTGTCTGATTGCAGTACATTCCTCTATTATTTAGCCACTACTTCACCGGGAGGGGGGAGGGGTTTAAGAGTCATACTAGTTTAGCTGCTCAATTGCAAACAGTTGTGTAAAGCACTTGAGGTCATAGAAAATCCTACAGCATTTACAAAATTGAAAAGCTTGATCTTCTGGACCTCACAGATTTTCACATGAGATAAATTAACCTAAAATGAGCACCACTGCTCATAATCTTAGCAGGTGTTATGGATTTTTTGTACAGCAGCTCTCCAAAACTTGCCCTCACTTCAAAGACTCTCATGCAAGACAGCGCACGACACAGTTGCATTTTTCCTCAATGCTAATCTCTTACTTTATCCAAATTTTGCTTTCAGCATTTTTATTCATCAGAAATACACTAATATATATGGATATAATAATTCCATTAGCTTTTGTTTGATAGTAACATTATTTCTCTTTCATAAAATGTTCTCTTTGGATTACCCAACCAATCTGCTGTCTTCTCAGCTTTATACCACACTGCCTCCTATAAAGTTAGATCTAAAGTAGCCTCTTTATGCCCTTTAAATGTAATATCTATTCTCTTCTGGTACATTCTGACTGCACAAAGACCCTTGACAGCACAAAGGGAAGCAAATGTCATTGAAAGTCATGAAATAATACCAGCTGCAAGGTTTTTTAGAAAAAGCTTTATAATCACATGCTGCTATTATTCTAAGAAGGGTATGGAGGCTTATTTTGGAAGGAATGTGGCATTAAATTCAATCTGGATACTGTATAGAATGGTAACTGTTCCCAGGAGGTTACACCTAAACTTCTCAGTGTGATACCAGGTATCACTTAAAAATATGCAGGAAAGACCTGGTTAATTTCCGACCATTAAAAATCCATTTTTAAACCACTCTACAGCATTTGCAAGTTTGGAAAAGTCTTTCTATAAATCTTGCAAATGCCTTTGCTGAAGTGAACAAAACCAAAAGTAGTTACTGAACACAGTGAGACAGACGGAAAGGGAAGTGCAATAGATGACTGCTTTGTCAGGAAAGTAGCTGAACTAAACTATTCTGAATGGCATTAGTTTATCATACAAAGGCATTTAATTTATTTCATTATTCTCTGTGGGCAGCTAAAACACCCTAAGGCCCTAACATATTCGAGGAGATGAGCACAGCGGACAAAGACTCCTTCAGAGTGCAGTATTGAATGAAATTTAAATTAGGTCCCAGAAGAGCAGTAGGGTGTATATTAAATATGGCACCAACACTGAGCCATTCTGTTCATATGTACGTGTTTTAAAGCCATGAAAATCAGGGCCCCAGAAGATTATAATACAGTTTTAACATAGTCATGCATAGAGCTTCCACTTTAACATACACTTCATAACCATTTCTTAACATGAGGCACAGGACAGAAGGGTAAGAAAAAGTCTGCAGCTAAGACCAAACACTTTCTTAACAAACAAAACAATGCTGTTTTCATAATGGAGTGAAAGACTACAGGATTTTTGGTTTTGCTGGCCTCTATAAATTTATATACATACGTATGTCAAAGAAAGCTAAGAGAAGATGCATCCATATTTTAAACACAGCAATTTAACAAGGTGATCTGGAAGATATCATTGTAAATGTTTTATATATTGTTATGTTTCTATCATTTCAGGTAGGGAAAAAAAGCAAACTAAAACTAAACAAATCATAGAACACCCAAGCACCCAAATGCAAACTACGATTCAAACCATTCTCTAATGCACTGTAGTACAAAATGCTATTCAGTAGATGTTAACTTTAAGCAAAATATTTTTAAAACAAGAAACTAATCTACCTACATTCAGAAATCTGGACTTAGCAAACAAACAAACAAAAAAAGTGTGGGTTTTTTTGTTTTGTTTTGGGGGATTTTTTTTTCAGTAATTGTAGCAAAGAAATAGGCATTAAAAACCTAGTATCAAAACCATGAAAAAACATATGGGCTTGAAATTCATGGTTTTGAAAACAATCAGTATAAAACTAAAATTATTTTTAATTTTAAAAAGTGAAATTATAAAAAGAAAGTCAATGGGATAGCATGGTTCTGTTTGCTGAGTATAGTGTAGCACTTCTGTTCTGCAGTACATTCTATTTCAAACTCTGGGAAGTAACATTCAGTCAGGCCAGAGAAAGAAAGGCTCAACAGAGCAAGACAGTGAAAAACAGAGACACTACCACAACAACTAGACCAAAAGAAAGATAAATACTTGTCACTGTCGAAAACATGATAAAGAGAATTAAAGACAAGATGTGGGAGTAAGCAGCAAAGCCTAGAACTTCAAGATTTGACTGTTTACTGGACAGAAAGAACAGGAGACAAAATAAGACATTAACCAAAAGTACAGGAAGGTTTAAGCTCTTCATACAACTGTTGTAACACTTCTTCCACCACTTCTGATGTGTAGATGCTGTAATCTATCAGGCAACTCCAAAGATGTATCATTTGGGATATAACTCTGTATTCACTTTACCTGTAAACCACAGTATTTGCAGTTTCCTGTAGCCAAGGATCATACAAGTGTGTCATAAAGGAAATCCACCTCCAGTAAGCCATTATTTGGGGGTGTCGTGGGTTAAGCCTAGCCGATAACTCAGAACCATGCAGCTGTTCCCTCACACCCCCCTGCTTCCTCCCCCATCTCCCAGAAGGATGGGAAGGAGAATCGAAAGAATGCAACTCCCATGGGTTGAGATAAGAACAGCCCAGTAACTAAGGTATAACACAAACCACTGCTGCTACCACCAATAATAATAATGATAAGGGAAATAACAAGGGAAGAGAATATAACCACTCACCACCCACCAACCCACATCCAGCCCAACCCAGCAGTGATCCAGCCCTTCTGGGTAACTGCCCCCAGTTTATATACTAGGCATGATTTCCTGTGGTATGGAATACCTCTTCGGTTAGTTTGGTCAGGTTTCCTGTCTCTGCTTCCTCCTGGCTTCCCTTCCACCCTGGCAGAGCATGAGACTCAAAAAGTCCTTGGTCAGAGTAAACATTATTAAGCAGTAACTAAAAACATCGGTGTTATCAGCGCTGTACCTAGGCTGAAAGTCAAAAACACAGCACTGCACCAGCTACTAAGGAGGAGAAAAATGGCTGCTGCTGCTGAACCCAGGACAGGAGGACAGCATAGTGAAGCACTACTTTTGCAGCCTAGTACAGACATTTCCTAAATCTCGTATTTTCTTTTATCTCAAAACCAAAATAACAACCAGATCTGATGATTGACTAAATGAAAACTTTTGCAACTTGACTGAAGTAAGCAGTAACTTACTGCAGCTGATCTGGAAGCAGCAATTTCAGCAAATAATTAAATTTTTTCCTTTGGCACTAGTCACATCAATTTGAATCTTACTGAAACACTATTTTTTTCCTCCTCCATGTTTTGGAATCTGCATGATTGCTTTATATAAGTCAGGGAAAAAAAAAGAAAAGAATCCTTTCTATAAACTTGCATAGAACTTAGTACTCTTGCACAAACCCTCCATTTATTGGGAGTGACCCAGAAATTTAATTGAAAAATTTTGCATATTGTTTCAGAAAAGTGTGGAATCTCTTTTGCCAATACTCAAATATTTGAAAAGGATGCTTGGCACAGTTAAAGATTTCTAGCATTGTATCTTAACAACTGTATCTTGTGCTATTTTGAGATTCTTTGTTACTTGGGTACTCATGTTTTACTGGAAACTGCTACTTAAAATAAGACATTCCTGCTGATATTTCAGGTACTGTAATTCCTGAGTATTTATCAATTCAAGCATTTCTGGTAATATTTTCTTTATAAAACGATCAAACACCACACCCAGTTTCTCACTAAGGACACCACCCATAACTTCTCATTAAGAAGAGATTAGCTGCACTGTGCCAAATGGTTTTTCATTTTGAAAATGTACTTACTTGAAGTGGTGGACCCAGAGACCTGAAGTTTAACAAGCACTGCAGCTATTTTATGATTAGAGGCTTATGCTAACATTACATGAAGAAATGACCCTTTTCAGAAATTATATTACCAAATATATTTATAGAACAGACGGGGTTTCATCTTTTCATGTTATTTTGAGCTGAAACACACCTTGGCTCTGAAAGCTTTAAGGAACCAATCCCAAATTTGATGGCATTGGACAGCTTTTAAATGTTAAAAAACCAAATGATGCCTCAGTTCTTTATAACAGTTGCTTTCAAACAGAAGATTTTTTTTAAAAATACTAAGTAATTCGCTTTTAAATGGCAGATTTTCTTAAGGAAAAAAAAAGTTAAAAAAAACCCAGCAAAGTCCTCTGGTTTTGAAGAAGTGCATTACAAAGGCCTGACGTGTTATTTCACCTACACCCTCAAAATAAATCCATGTAAAAAAAAATAAATAAAAACTCACACTTAAATTGGGGTGTCATGATTTTATTTTTTTTTATATGCAAATGTGAAATTCAAACCAACATTCATGTGATAGTGAACAAAGGCCATCATTAAAGATACAAATGCTGTTTTGCAGTAAGCATCCAGGCAACTGAGAGAAGGGCTCAAATCACGAACTTTCACTGGGGTGCCAAAGCAGCTTGTGAGGTTGCTTCACTAGCAGACACAGACTACTAAAAATCAGCCAGAGCCATCTTTTGACAGTGTCCATGGCTACTGAGGTCTGCTCAAAGAGAACAAAGGCGATCCAAAGCTGGTCCCCAAAGGATGCACAGTCCAATGCAATGAGGTGACACGAGACAAGCTGTTCTTTTAACTGTGGTTGTCCTCCATGTGAACTGCTGCCTCGAGGCATCCGATGGCAGGCCTCTTCCCAGCATCAGTTTTTCACCAGAACCTGCTTCTCCCTGATCCCGGTTAATGCCTCCTGCTCACACACCTGTGACAAGAATTTAGAAACTCCCCCCCACTCTTTGGGAGGAGCCCACGCTTGTCTAAGGGCAGTGCAAGAGTGCCGCCCCAAGCACACCCAAAGTCCATTGCTGACAGTGGCGCTCAGTAAACCAGCAGGGCTGACCTTTCAGAACGGCCTTGCTAGCCGCACCTTCTCTCGAGGCCAGCTACAACAGCGGCACCAGGCCCTTCTCTAGCGGCTGCTGAGGGGGAGACGGCAGCTGTTCGTATTCTTCCTCCTCCAGCAGCTCATCCAGCTCTCTGCCGTCGAATCCCGAGGCCTGCGGCCTGCAAACGCCCCGGCAGAGCCGCAGGTGCTGCAAGGCCCGGCGGTGCCTCTCCTGCAATCCCTCCAGCTGGGCGCGCAGGGCCTCCGCCTCCTCTACCGAGACTGCGGGCTTCTCGGGGCACTCAACGCCCAGCAGGGTCTGTCGGAAAAGGCTGCGGTTCTCCCGGCGCAGGCGGCGGTTCTCCAGGCGCAGCCGCGCGTTATCTTGCTTGAGCCGCAGGTTCTGCGTCTCCTGCTCCGCCCGCTGCCATAGCGCCTCGCTGTAGCTAGCTGCCAGGTCCGCGTACCGCTCCGCCAGCTGCTGCAGCGAGCCCCTCGACTGGCCCCGCCAGCCCTCCTGCCGGCCGCCCTGCGCGCCCGAGCCATCCGCGCCACCAGCGGCCCCCGCCCGGATCGCCCGCGCGGAGCCGCCACAGCACCAGCGCCCCTCAACAACACGCATGCGCCTCATCCTGCCGCTCACAGCCCGCCGCCGCCGCAGGGGAAGGGAGGCGCCAGCCCTGCTTTATGCAAAGCCAGGGGCGGGGCTTCGGGCGGCGGAGCGGGCCGGGGGCCGGGGGTGGAGCGGCACACGTGACGCCATTTTGGGGGCGGTGCCATTTCGGGTGCGGGGCGCTTCGGCGCTGTGGCCCTCCCTCTCTCTGGGAAGGGGAACATACGGCACCTGGGGAGCGGGTGCGGGAGCGGGTTAACTGCTCCTGGGTCGTAATCTGTGCTATTCCGCCCTGCTTCCCAACCGTGACAGGGAGATTGGGGCAGTCCCTTCTCGGAATACCCCGCTCCATCCAGGTGCCCTCCTGGCAAAGTGAGTTTCTGGTTGATATAGTTTCGCAGTCCTTCAGTGTTAATGTTGGCCTCCTTTTTGTTGTTACTTATTGTGGTGGCTACTGCGCAGAGGAAGGTCAATGTCAGCCCTGAAAGAGATAGACCTATAGTTAACAAATGATAACCAGAAATGACACTTACAGTAGAAAGAGTTTATGTTGCCTTGATCTTTATGCTGGCGTAGCAATGGGGTTCAGTGTAGGATGAGAAACTTAGGCATCTATGTTTACTCTAGTCTATGCATCACCATTAAAGATAAAATGTGGGCTTCTGCCAGGAATTAGATTTAACGTAAGAAATAGCAACATTGGAGTGCACCAGAAGTTTTCTAACAGTCCTGGAAATAATGAGGGAAAGTGCAGGTCAACCTGTGTCTGTCTTTTAGCTTGAGGGGAAGGAATATCTTTGGAGAGAGCATCTGTGGTCTGGTGTATCAAGGGGAACATTTCCTTTCCAATTGGAGAATATTTGGAAAGAGTCCCCTTACAGCTTGATTTCACCTCCCAGCTTTAGTTTTCAGTGCAATGGAACTAAGTAAACCTTAGTTTAAAGAAAAAAAAAATAAATCTGGTTAGACAGAAGGAGGGCCACGGCTGTCATACTGAGGGAAAGTCAGCAACATAGAATCACAGAACCATAGAATGGTTGAGATTGGAAGGGCCCTTAAGAATCATCTAGTTCAACCCCCCTGCCATGCACAGGGATACTTCCCACTAGGTTGGGTTTCTCAAAACCCCATCCAACCTAGCCTTGAATACTGCTGGAGATGGGCAGCCACATGTTAGATACAGTTCTGATAGCCTTGCTGCTGGTGCTTTTAATTGGCCTTCATAAGTGTTTTGTGCAACTAGGAGGAGATGCAGTTAGTGTTCTGAGCTGATGATTACTTAAAAAAGGTATGTATTGTTAAAGTTTATAATATTACCAGTTATTTACCTGTAACACCTTTGTAAATTAGCCCAAGTAGAAGACACAGCATTTCTCAGGAGTCTGTACACTGAATTCAAGAGTGAATAGGGAGGTTTTATCCTTACCCCTTTTCAGCAATGTAAAACAGGAATGCTGTTGTCAAGAGCAGTGGGCTTGTATCTATAACCTACTGTCACTGTGGAGTAAATTAGATCAGAAGAAGTCTCTCTAACCAGAGATTTGCAGTGCAGTGTTGGGAAGAGGAATAGGGTTTGGAAGCTAATTTACTTACACTTTTGCCAACCTGCCTTAGGCATTAAGTTGTCATCACTAATTGAATGTTGATAGTGTTGAGGAAAAGGGCATATTAGAAGTTGTCTTGTCATTCTTGGAAGAAGTGATGTTTTGGGAATTATATAAACCCATCCTTCGCAGCATTCTAAGGATGGATGGGTGACTTGGGAGGGTATTTACTGCTTAACTGTATTACTGATCTTCGCCTGTTAACTGTAGATCTGCGGCCTGAGCTGCAGCTTTCTTATACTTTTATTAAATCTTTGAGTTTATTAGTTTCATACATTGAAAAGTCTTATAAAGTACATACCGAGCTGCTGTTGTTGATACTGCTAACATCACTTTCAAACCATCACTGGGCGTAGCTTATTGCCACCAAATAGACTTACTAGTTGGTACCAGCATTTCTTGCTGATACTTGACAGCATAAATATAACCTTAATGAAGTAATTACTAAACCAGTATGAATAAGTGATATTGGTGTTATTTATTTATTGTCTTGCTATAGGTAGCAATATAAAAAGCCATCAAACACCAGCATCTTTGATAGCACTGTTTAATCCTATTGATGTCTTGTCATGAGAAGAAATAAGAATATATAAGGGAAGCTTGACTTACCTGTTTTAATTAAAATTTATATTGCTCTGGGAAAAAAAGTGGTCCCTCAAAATACTGTGGACTAGGATAAAGAAACTGAGTTCAAAGCTGTACATGTATTAGTGGAGAAGAAAGAGAATGGTGCATATAAGGATAACACATTGGGTTGAACTGTAAGAACTTAAGCATGCAACAGACACCCCATCCGCTCTGCTTCCTGAACAAAGACTTATAACCTAAAATAAAAGCACTGGTTAGACTTAGAAATACAGGCAGTGGGTTGCTTGTACTTTCTGCAAAGGTCCCCAGGTGTGTTGTGTGTATATGTGGGCTTTTGTTTTTAAGATGAAAATGGGATTTCTTATTCTGAGAGTGAGAAACACCACATTAAAAGAAAAAGCTTTCTGATATGTAGGTCAGCCCTGAACCTTTTTTTTAGGGTGGAACATAACATTTTGGCCTTCAAGCTGGTAATAAGGCCTGTGAATTACATAGGAATAATAAACAGTAACCCAGTTGATTCACCAGATGTGGTGATACAGCTAAGGATAATAGTAAAAAATTAACCTCCTAATTACAGGTAGTGGTTGAGGTCCCAATTAAAAGGATGGGAAAATGAAGTTTAAAATTGCACATTTAAAATTAGAGCAAGACTTCTGGACAGCTGAGATACTGAATCAGCTAATAATGTGTCTTGCATTTTTGTATGGCAAATAATCTGTAACTCATGCTATTATAAAAGCCTTATAAATTCAGAGTATGGAAAATATAGCTGTTAAAAAAAAAAAAAAAAGTAAGTAAAAAAGTGATTGTCAGCAATGTTTTCAGTGAAAAATTTGTTCTCTAGGGGCAACTATTGTGAAAAGTATTAGTCATCCCTGGTTTCCAGCAGAATCTTGGAAAATATATCTTGAAATCTGGTATTATTTCTCTGAAATCAGAATTAAAATTTGAGGGAGTATGATCTTGGTGTTTTAGTCTTTGTCTCACAGGAGCACTTCTCATTTCCATGCAGTCCAGCAGATACAGCCCAAAAGACTTCCTGCTTAAGAATCTGGTGTTTCTCTAGATTAAACTGGCAGGTCCAACACAGAACTGGTACACAAATAAAGTGATTGAGCAAAATAGAGAAACAAAATAGAAATATCTCAAGAGGTTATGCTTAAGCCTTCAACCAGCCCATTGTCATTTTGAAGGAAAAATGCAAAGCTGGCAGCAGCAGATTCTATAGTTGCAAGAAAATTAAGCGAAGTTCTTTCCACTTATTAATGATGATGATCAGATTACACATTGAAATCTGTAAGAGATTATGTACCTTTAGCCATTTTGTTAAACATAGATTATATAATGGTGCATATTAAAATGGGAAGAAAAATGATTACTCCAGAAATGGCCTATGGTAAAACTAAATTTTCCAGTATATGCTGAATTGACGCAAAGTAACGTGAGATGATGTTTACCTTGGCCACGTGTTCAAGGAAGAAGGGGGTTGTACCAACAGAGAAAAAACTTGAGTTTATACATAAATATTGGTACTAAAGCCTGATTTGACCATCAGGAGTTTCTTCAGAAAAGAAATTTATGTACAGTGTGGCAATATATAAAGAATACCTGTATTGCATCATTAGTTTTTCTCCCAGCTGGAAACATTTTCTAGACCGTGGTATTTTTGTTGTTCCATTCAAAATGGTAAATACAAGATAGAAAAGCTGTGAACTGTGAAACTGGAAGGCCCAAAGGAGAGTGCAGGTGGTGTCTACATCCAGGTTCACCAGGAGGTTTCTCTATTGTGTGGAAGACAACTTTCTCTTCAAAGTGATAGAGGAGCCAACAAGGAGAGATGTGATGCTTGACCTCATGCTCACCAGAAGGAAGGGGCTGGTTGGGAATGTGACAGTCCCAGGCAGCCTTGGCTGCAGTGATCACGAGATGTTGAAGTTCAAGATCCTCAGGGCAGTGAGAAGTGCATGCAGCAGGCTCACTGCCCTGGACTTCAAGAGAGCAGACTTTGGCCTCTTCAGGAGCCTGCTGAGTAAGGTTCCATGGGACAAAGAGAGCAGAGCGGCACAAGGCTGCTGGTTGATATTTAACTATTGCCTCCTCCAAGCTCAGGAGCAATGCATCCCAACTAGAAGGAAATGGGGCAAGAAAACGAGGAGGCCTCCGTGGATAGATAAGGAACTGCTGAGAAAACTTACGAGGAAAAAGAAGCTTATAGAAGATGGAAGTGAGGTCAGGTGTCTTGGGAAGAATACAGAGATCAGGTCAGAAAAGCTAAGGCCCAGTTAGAATTGCGTCTGGCCAGGGATGTCAAGGATAACAGGAGAGGCTTCTATAGGTGTGTTTCTAACGAAAACCAGGCTAGGGATAATGTGGGCCCTCTCCGTAAGCTATCAGGAGAACTGGCTACCCTGGATTTGGAGAGGCTGAGGTTCTCAATGACTTCTTTGCCTCAGTCTTCACCAGCAAGTGCTCTAGCCACGCCACTCAAGTCTTGGAAGGCAGGTACACGCACTGTGAGAATGAAGACCTTCTGCCCACTGAAGGAGAGGATCAGGTTTGAGATTATCCTAGGAACCTGATTGTGCACAAGTCCATGAGACCTGATGAAATCCATCCGTGGGTCCTGAAGGAGCTGGTGAATGAAGTTGCTAAGCCACTGTCCATCATATTTGAAAAATCATGGCCTTCAGATGAGGTTCCCAATGACTGGAAAAAGTACAACCCCTATTTTTCAAGAAGGGGAAAATGGATGACCTGGGGAATTACAGACCAGTCAGTCTCACCTCTGGGCCTGGCAAAATCTTGGAGAAGATTTTCCTGGAAGGCATGCTACGGCACATGAAAAACAACAAGGTGCTTGGCAACAGCCAGCATGGCTTCACGAAGGGGAAATCCTGCCTGACCAATTTGGTGGCCTTCTCTTATGGGGCTACGGAACTGATGGACAGGGGTAGAGCAGTTGATGTCATCTCCCAAGACTTGTTCAAATCGTTCAACACTGTCCCACACGACATCCTTGTCTCTAAACTGGAGAGACATGAATTTGATGGATGGACCACCTGGTGGAAAAAGAATTGGCTGGATGGCCACATAGAGAGAGTTGTGGTCAACAGCTCATAGTCCAACTGCAGACCCGTAACAAGTGGTGTCCCTCAGGGATCAGTTTTGGGACCAGTCCTGCTCAACATCTTTTTCAGTGACATGGACAGTGGGATATAGTGAGCCCTCAGCAAGTTTGCCAATGACACTAAGGTATGTGGTTCAGTTGATAAGCTGGAGGGAAGGGATGCCTTGGCATGCTTGAGAGTTGGGCCAATGTCAACCTCATGGCATTCAGCAATGCGAAGTGCAAGTTCCTGCCCCTGGGTTGGGGTAATCCCAGGCACAGCTACAGGTTGGGCAGAACATATTCAGAGCAGCTCTGCGGAGAAGGACTTGGTGGTGTTTGTAGATGAGAAATTTAGCAGGAGCCAGCAGTGTGCGCTCGCAGCCCAGAAAGCCAACCGTATCCTGGGCTGCATCAAAAGGAGCGTGACCAGCAGATTGAAGGAGGTGATCCTGCCCCTCCACTCTGCTCTTGGGAGACCTCACTTGGAGTATTGCATACAATTCTGGTGTCCCCAATATAAAAAGGACATGGAGTTGTTGGAACAAGTCCAGAGGAGGGCCACAAGGATGATAAGTGGACCAGAGCATCTCATGTGCAAAGGCAGGCTAAGAAACTTGTGGCTGTTCAGCCTGAAGAGAAGGCTGCATGGAGACCTTATAGCAGCCTTCTAGTATCTGAAGGGGGCCTGCAAGGATGCCAGAGAGAGATTTCATCAGAGACTCTAGCAACAGGAAAAAGGGTAATGGGTTTAAACTTACACAGGGGAAGTTCAGGTTAGGTCTAAAAAAGTAGCTCTTTACTGTGAGGATGGTGAGGCCCTGGAACAGGTTGCCCGAAGAACTGATAAATGCTCCATCCCTGGCAGGGCTTAACGCCATATTGGACAGAGCCTTGGGCAATATGGCCTAGTGTGAGGCATCCCTACCCATGGCAAGAGGGTTGGAATTAGATGATCTTAAGGTCCTTTCCAACCCTAACTATTCTATGATTCTATGATTCTATTGTACTGCTAGCAATTTACTTATATAATACCAGTGGGGCACAGTAATGTGGTAATGCGCAGTGGGGTAAATAGGGAATAACAAAGCAGCTTTTCCCTTTGCATTCAGAAATGGGCAGAATGAGAATTTTAAAATCAGTACGTCTAATCCAGAAAGTCCATTTCAGTTTGCACTGAGCTGACAGAAATGATCCCTGAAAAACACATTGTATCAGTTTGTTTGCTCCAGGCAGACCTTAATTTTGAAACAATACTTTTGCCTAGCACAGAGAAGGAAGGGTGGAAAACACTGTAGTAACAGCAGGAGTCAAAATAGTGTCTTTAAAATGGTTGCTGCTTGCTAAGAATGCAGAACTTCCATTCTGTAGTACTACTCTTCCTCTATTTTACAGGCAAGCATAGAAGAACAAAGATTATCTCAAAAAAAAAAAAAAAAAAAAAAGGTCTTCATAATGTAAATATTTATTATTTGGTTTATCTTCCAGTTCTCTGACTTGCAGCTTGGATAGTCTTGATGATATCAGTAAAGTTGTGGTTGCTATGGAGGCAAAATTTTAAGGCCTACATAATTGACTGCCAGAATTGCTCTGCTCTAAGGCTTCTCACCTGCAGACTCATAAAATACCATGGGATTAAGGCCTAATTATCTTTCACAACTGATTGTAAGATTGTAATCTATTGATATTGGCAAGCAACTGCCTTTAAGAAGAGAATGACTGGCTATTGTAGTCTCTTTAAGCTGAAAATAATAGAAGTTTTCTGTTTTCCACAAAGCTGGCAGAAAGCTCAACTTCACCTACTTTCAAGCAGTTCAGAATTAATCAAGCATATTAGTATCATAACAAGCATCACTGTATTGTCTACTAGCTCTGGAGGTGCCTTTACTATGTTCCTGCATAGTCAGGTAATTCACCTATTGAAATTAATAAAGGAAATAAAATGCCATGAGCTAAGTTTGAAAGAAAGAGGGTACTGTGGAACCAAAAGAAGTGATAGTTAAAAGAGAAGTTCCAAAGATACAAACCAGGGTTGAACACCTAGTTTCTACTGAAATGCAGTGGGCATGGTGTTATCTTTCTGCCTTCGTGTCTTTGAACATTGCAGTTGCCTGTGTGTCATGTGGAAATAACAGGGTTGGATAGATCTCCTTTCTGCGAGATTTTACAGAAAGTATTTGTCCTTTAAACAAGCTAAATCCATCTGGTTTAGAATTCTAAAAATGCTGCTTCTAGCTTGCAGAGGTTGCTAGCATTACAATAGTATTCAGAAATCTCACTGTGGGAACACTGTCATGCTTGGGTTTTTTTGGCATCAGTATTTAATACCACAAACACAAAGCCAGGAAGCAAAGTCTATTGAAGACTACCTTGTGGGAGGAGAGTAACTCCTTTATATTTAAAAAAAAAATCATAAAAAGTAAACAATATTAATACTTATCATAGACTGTATAAACTTTGAGATATGGAATTGAGACCTATGACCTCTAGCATGGATTTTAATTTTTTTAAGAACTTGCCTGTGCGTTGTCATCCTGCTTGATGTTTCAGGCTCCTGTATGCAGTTGGAATCAGTATCAGCATTTACTTGAATTTTCACTTAGCAGAAAAGGATTTTCCTTCTCAATTTCCACTTAATTCAGAATTGCTGAGAGTTAAGAAACTCTTACAGGAGCTGACCAAAAAAGGGAGGCTGTTCTCAGTCTTGAGCAAAACAAGATTAATTCAGATGATACCAAAGAACCACATTATTTAAAAAAGAGCCATTATTTTAAAGTCCTGGAAGGAAGTAAAAATTTTCTGCATATTTAAATTATTAAATGTTTAGTAGCTAGATTAAAGACTTATAACTCAGTAAGACATATACACTGAGCAGTTCAGGTGAAAAAAATATTTAAAATCACTGCAATAGAAACTCAGGAAATGACAAGGATTAAGCAGCCTGACTTCTTAAAAAATATTTTGTTTTATTGATCTTTTAGAAACTGTTTATTTTGGCAGTATTTAGTTGTTGGTATACTGAATTTTAAAACTTTAAAAATGTCCTGTTGCTGACATGAATCACAGGCTGTTAGGTTTCTATAATGTGAGAAGAAAAAAATATCCTGGATCACAAAACTAAAATATAGAAAACAGCTGGATTACAAGCTCAGTTTTCATTGTGTATAAAGGTTAACAACAAGATGCCTCAGAATTCCTTATTGGGTCTTGTGTTTGATACATTTATTGATCTGCAAAGGTCATCAAAGAATGATATAACAATATTTGTGATGACATGGTTATGAAGCTATTCTCCAGTTACATGGTACTAATGACTATCTGAGGCTGGTGCAAATTCATGCTCATCCAATCCTGATTATCAGTTGCTTTGTTTTGTAATCATAAATACATGTGCCTATATAATTGAAACTCTGATAGTGAAAATCTTGGCAGAAAAATGATACAAAACCATGTAAATAATTCAGTGAGAAAGTTGCATAATTGCTGTATTGCCTGTGTGCATGAAGAAGGTAGAGAATAATGTTTGTTTCTTCATTGCCTGAGTTTAGTGATTTGATTGCTTCAAGTTTTGCTTAATCTTAGATATAGCAAAATTAGGAAATTAGTCCAGAATTAGATGCAAAGAGGTCTTATCACGTATATATACGGAAAGGTTATACTGAAATAGCACAAGGCAGGATTTATTAAGAAACAGGATAGTCTACAAGAAAGAAACCCTTTGATCCTGATCATTTATGGACAGAAAAAAACATCAGATCGATAGAACTTCTAATCAATCAGGTAATTGTTTCAGTAATCCAAGTATTTATTGCCCATTTCTCACAGATATTCTGTTGAATAAAGCTTTGTTTTACAGAGAAGTTGTACTCTGGTCTCTCTTGGAGCTACTGGGTCATGTGTAACCAAAAAAATCACTTGGTACCTGTTTCGTTTTCCTATTGTACTGTCCTGCACTCCTCAAGTCTTCCAGTCCACCAGCTGATTCTCTCATTACTAAATCCTTGTTAAGGAATTAATTGTTTTAAGAACTGGAGGTTCCATCTTAAATTCCTATGATGTGTCAGGCAGTGGAAGAGAGTTAGGTAGCTAACTCACCACTTTCACCTGTAGGAGCAAGATGCAGAAGTATGGGGTGGGTACCATAAATCTTTAAGGAAATGTTTCTACTACCAGCTGAAAATGTAAGTAACTGAAAACATACTGCCTTTCCTCAAAGATTTGCAGTTCAAGCTGGATTTCTTAATAGAGGGTTCTTGTCTAAGATACCTGGTCTATGTTGGGAAGGTCATTAACTTGAAATATTCCTGGCATGCACTGAACTGTTTGCTTGTTTTGACAGAATCAACAACTGAAAACTGTATTGCAAATTTATTAAAATTCTGTCAAAATTTCTCACAATATTGCATGTCTTCCATAAATTCTTTGGTACCTTATGTCTAAGTTTGAACTCTAATTTGCAAATATTACATATCTTTATATTAACCCAGGGATTGAATTGGCATAAAACATAAACATGATTGGCATAAACCAGCAGTTCTCTCCAGACTACCCTTTAAAGGAAGTATGTTGGGGCCCTACAGAAAAGGCTATTATTTCTATTTTTTATCTAATTTAAGAAAATAAAGTGATAGTATTGAATCTGTATGATTCATTGCCAGTAAATCATTGCCAGTTTGGTCCTTTATTATGAGCAACCAGAAATTTTGATTAGTACTCTTGGATGCCTCTGTACAAACTCCCATAGTATGGGGAGCAAACAAGGAATTAGAGATGTGTGCATGTCAACGGGGTATGATATAATAGGTATCACAGAAATATGGTGGGATGGCTTCTATGGAGTGTTGGAATGGAAGGTTTTAGGCTCTTCAGAAAAGACAGGCCTGGCAGACAGGGAGGGGGAGTTGCTATTTAAGTTAGGGATAGGCTGGTGAGTATGGAGCTCTGCCTGGAGACAGGTGATCAGTCAACAGAGAGTTTGTGGGTCAGGGTTAAAGGGAGAACAGTGATGGGGATATTACTATGGGGATGTTTTACAGACCGCCTGATCAAGAGGACGCTGATTGACGCACTCTATAGACAGATGGGTACAGCCTCACGCTTGCAGACCTTTGTCCTCATGGGGGACTTCAACCACCCTGATATCTGTTGGAGGGACGGTACAGCCCAGCACAAGCAATCCAGGAGGTTCCTTGATTGTGTGGAAGACAGCTTCCTTCTGCAAGTAATAGAGGAGCTGACAAGGAGAGGTGCCATGCATGACCTCGTGCTCACCAACAGAGAAGGGCTGATTGGAAATGTGATGCTCCAGGGCAGCCTTGATTGTAGCGATCATGAGATGGTCGAGTTTGAGATCCTCAGGACAGTGAGAAGAGTGTGCAGCAAACTCACTGCCTTGGTCTTCAAGAGAGAAAACTTTGGCCTCTTCAGGAACCTTCTTAGTAAGGTTCCATGGGATATAGACCTCGATGGCAGGGTTAGGGTTAGAATAGTTGGGGTTGGAAAGGACCTTAAGATCATCAAGTTCCAACCCCCCTGCCATGGGTAGGGGCAGCTCACAGTAAACCATGTCACCCAAGACTCCATCCAGCCTGGCCTTAAACACTGCCAGGGATGGAGCATTTACTTCTTTGGGCAATCTGTTTCAGTGCCTCACCACCCTCACAGTAAAGAACTTCTTCCTTTTATGTAACCTAAACTTTCCTTGTTTAAGTTTGAACCCATTACCCCTTGTCCTATCTCTACTGTCCAGCTGAATCTTAAATGTTTCCAATGTTGGGTAGTCCACGCGTGTTAGGGTAACTGCAAGTATCCTGTTCTAAAATACTGAGTATCCTGATTTTTGAGGTTTTGCTGCTTTGTTAATGCTTGAGGAAACAAAAAGTGAGTGAATGGGTTACTTCATCTGTATATGTGTAAGAGAGAGAGGGAGAGGTCTGGCATCACTAAGTGTGATAATGTCTAGATCACTTTTTTAGTTTTAGAACTAGTAAATTTGCAAACAAATAAAAAACATTGAGAATGTCATGCTGAAATTTTGTTTGAAAGTGCTGATCTATAATAAAAGTGTCAAAAAATGTCTACATATTTAGCAGTGTTGTTGCTGTGACAGTCTAAAGATACGAGCAAGGCAAAGTTTATAGGGAAAGTAAATGCATGTTTTATTGGACTGATTTATGTGGAAAATGCAAAATTTGGGGCAAATATGTGTTAATTTTAGTCATACGCAACACAGCAACAATAAATGCACCAACCAAATGCAGTGGGAATAATTCATGATTCACTCATGGTCTTTAATGTGAGAACTAATAAGAAAGAGATAAGATGGGCAAGAGATGTAAGTTCTGCTAAGTTAAACAGTCAAGAAATCCTGTTTCAGGAAATGCTTATGTCCAACCTAAATCAGAAATTGTGCAAGTATATGGTTAACTTTAAGAGCATGTTTGATTTGGCTCAGTGGAACACATAGTTAAGTACTTCTTCAGCTAAAAATGCCTTTTCAAGTTACAGCCTGAAAGATTTATAGAGGCTGAAGCAAAGGTGACACCTACTTTACAAAAGGCCTTTGCTTTCTGCATACCAGAGCTGAGGGGGGGGGAAGTGAATTTCTGGCCCTTCAGGAATCCTTGTCCTTAAACCATGAAATTTAGGACATCTTGAAAAACAACCAAAAAAAAAAAAAATCATTGAAATGAGCAGCCCACAGAAGATGGTTTCTCGTAAAATGTCCTGATGTCTGCACTTGTGCTATGAAAGAGTAGGAGAGGAGTGAAAAGAAACAGTGACTCATCCAGATTGGTAGGATTTAATGTTAAGTAATCAAATAAAATCTCTGGTAGCCTCACTTTCTGTTGTACCTAAAATGAATCACCAGCTTATTTTTAAAATGGCATGTACCTTTCCTGCTACTCTAAAGAGAATGTGGCAACAGAAAAAAGTTTCAAGAAACTCTTCTGAAAATGCTTTTCTTTCCAGAATCATCTGCCGCAGGTAACACAGTATTTCAATTTGGACCTTGCAGTTCATAGCTGAAAACAAAGAGGACAACAGCTAGCAGTACCTGATTCAAGAACAAAAGAATTGCAAGGAACATCTTTGATAAGTTCTTTAATAGAAATATAAACCTTCAGCATCACAGTGTCCTGGGTTCAGCAGTAGCAGTCATTTTTCTCCTCCTTAGTCGCTGGTGCAGTGCTGTGTTTTTTGACTTTCAGCCTGGGAACTGTGCTGATAACACCGATGTTTTTATTTACTGCTCAGTAATGTTTAGTCTGACCAAGAACCTTCTGAGTCTTATGCTCTGCCAGGGAGGAGGAGAAGCTGGGAGGAAGCAGAGACAGGACACCTGACCCAAACTAACCAAAGAGGTATTCCCTACCACAGCACATCATGCCAAGTATATAAACTGGGGGCAGTTACCTGGAAGGGTTAGATCACTGCTCGGTCAGGCTGTGTATTGGTCGTCAGGTGGTGAGTGGTTGTATTCTCTTCCCTTGTTATTTCCCTTGTCATTATTATTATTGGTGGTAGTAGTAGTGGTTTATGTTATACCTTAATTACTGGACTGTTCTTATCTCAACCTGTAGGAGTTGCATTCTTTCGATTCTCCTTCCCCTTCCCTCCAGGAGGTGGGGGAGAGGAAGGTGAGGGGGAGTGAGGGAACAGCTGCGTGGTTCTGAGTTACTGGCTGGGCTTAAACCACGACACACAGTCATAAGGATATGATTAAATTAGAAAGAAGCAAAACTATCTAAAAATCTAGTGATCCTAATCCTTAATAAACTCCTGAGAAGAGACAAATTTTATACTGAAATGTGTGGGAATTTCTGTTGAGAAACAACCTGACTTCCAGAAGCATACTCTAGAAATCACGTCAAAGTGGGTTATTTAACACAGGCGAAAGGATGTCAGGAGGTGTATCTCCTTTGACTATAGAGGAAGTCTCTAGACAATTTTATCTTGCAGTACTGTTAAATTTTCAGATGGCTGAAGTTTGGAGAGATTAATGTGTTCTTATCATATATGGGGAGGATGTCTGATGTCTATGGTGAGCTCAGAGGGGAGGTTAGCTAGGTGGAAGTTGTGGAGGGGGTTGTATAAAACTCTGCTGAAGTAATATTAACACAAATGTCCAGTGATTGAGGCACCTTTTCTTAAGTAGGAGAAATCGTGATCATTTGCACTAATGTTTTGTTCCTGTTTCTGCCTCAGGAAATCAGGTAAAGCTCTGGGTTGTCCTTATGTTTCAACATTAAACAGTATCAAAGTACAATGGCTTTTGACATGCAGGCTGATCCACTACTGTTAGTTTCATGAGCAAGGCCAGCAGCAGTTATCATTCCCTCTATTGAAACTGAAAACTGTCTGAAGAAGGAAACTGTAATTTAATTTATCTAAAAAGTGCAATTCATGTATGTAGTACTGTACGAATGAAAGTAATACAGGACAAGGAGTATGTTTCTTATTTCTGTGGGGATAATGCATTAACTCCTGTAGGAAAAAAAATGTCATTTGAAAGGAAAAGAACAAAAAAGGAAAGAAGATAACACTGAAAAGACTGAAAATACTTTCTATGCATTCTTCTAGGGACAGAACGCTCTTGCTAATTGTTTTCAAGTATGCCATCATAAAATTAATATGCCTTTAAAAAATCAAATGTCTAGATATTGAAAATTACTTCACATGCAAAATTGTAGTATTTCAATGCTTTAGAAGTCTAATTTTTGCTTTTTTATTAAATCTCTCGGCAATCACCATATGCCGAGAGCTGGTTTTCACTTCCCCCTGAGAAGCTTTCACCATCAAAAGTATACATTAAAAAGAACTGCAGGTGAATAACAGTAATACATATACAGGATGAAATTATGAAAAGAAGACACGCACCATGCTAGAAGATGATCAGACAGACAGTGATGCAGTCCTAGCTCAACAGGATGCTCAAACCACAGTGGGAGTAACTAACAAAATCAGCCCTAAATTCTCAGACTTGTTCTTCCAAAAATTGGTCAGTTGTGGGCTCTTGTGCCACTGTCATTGTCTGCTCACAGTGAAACTACATTAATTTTCTATTTCCTGAGTGTGCAGAAAAGGCTGTCTGAACAGGACACTGATTTTTGCTGCATTTTCCCCCATCTCCAAAAATGTATTCCTGTTCCAGGAATCAGGAAAAGATTTGCTATTACACAGGTCTCTAGTAAAGACAGAGAAGGGAAGGAAGAGGAAGAGAGATAGAAAACAGAGTGGGGGAGAGAGATGGGGAAAGAGACAAAGAAAGTTTTGACAAAAGAGGGGGCAAAGAGAGAGGGGGAAGAACAGAGGGAGGGAAAGGGAAAGGGAAAGAGAAAAGGAAAGGGAAAGGGAAATGAAGGGAAGGGAGACGAGGGAAGGGGAGGGGAGGGACGAAGGAAGGAGGTGGGGAGGGAGAGGAAATAAATGGACAAAAAGAGGAAGGAAGGAAGAAAGAAAGACATCCTTATTGGTGAAAATAAATCATATAATATTGTCTTTCCCATAGTAGCAAAACAGGTTAACAGAAGTATATATGGAGTATTGCAGAGACTAGTTTAGCAACCTGCCATGGGAAGCCAAGTATTCAGTTACACTCCTTTCCTGAAAGGAAACATACTAATTTCTTGGATGAAGGAGCATCACATTGTTGCAAGCCACAGTTAGTTCAGTTGGTTATTGCAAGTACTTGGTTCGGCAATACTAAACTTCATTAGAACTGTCAGGAGCTCAGGCAGGGTAGTGCCACTCATGGCTCTGGGGAGCACAATGCAATGAGGGCATCTTGTTGATTTTAGAAAGAGGGACAGATACAGAATTTTAACCTGTCAATACTTTTTAGGCATCCTTATTTTCATCCTTATTTTTTTCATACTCATTTTATAATTCTGCCCAACTTTTTTATTTACAGCTGCTTTTTACACATTCTTTTGAGTGTGTGGGTAGTGTCAGGCTGTAGACAGTACTACAGCTGTAGACAATACAGGCAGGCATCAGTAGCTATGTGAGAATTCCTTTCTGCAGTATTGTTTCCTTGGTTGATTACAAGCTAGTTTTTAGCTGGGGAGGGGTGCTTTTGAGAAGCTCACAAATTTGAAATAATCAAAGTAGGCTGAATGGAATCTGATGGGAGGGAACGACAGAAGTAAGTAGATGTGGATGAGAAATGCAGATGTCTTACCAACTGTTGTATGTTTCATTGCAGTGTATAAATCATGCTATCATTATGGTGTTCAAATCAACAAATGCTTTCTCTTTCTCAACATGTACTTATATTGTTACACACCCTTGTGCATGCCTCTGTTCTCAAGGTGCCAGACAAGTTACTGCTTTGGACTCTAAAGACATGTATCAGCAGCTCCTTGAAAATGTGCAAGTTTTCACTTAATATTTTCCAGACCTCACAAATGAGTAATGCAGTTCAGAGTTGTTCCATATTTGTAACATTATATATTCCACGTATTCCTGTGGGATGCAGTCTTTAAGAAAGATGACTGTATTGACTGTCAGTGGACATATTGCAGTGGGAAAATTAGAGCTTTAAGTTTCGTTCAGTGTTATGTGTTCATCAAAAGTTCTGTAGTATCACACATACAGCAGTTTTTTTCCTGAAAGACAGTGTGAACCTCCTGTAGGGGAGAGCTGACTGATACAGTAGATATCCAAGTTTTTGTTTCCTTTGCTTTCCTTGTAATTTAATACAAGAAATTGTGGGGGCTTATCCACCTGACCTGCAAACCTCCATTTAAAGCATTTCAGTGGAAAACAGCTGGGTGTCTGCTACAGTGTTACTAATAGATAGCTGTCATGTAGAAATGAGACTAGAATGTGCTTCATGTAATTCTGGAAGAATACACAATATGGGGACATTATTACATCTGGTGTTTGTACTGTGTCTTGCTGCTCTTATGCTCTTACAGCAGCCATTATAAATTCTACACACAGAACATGAGCAGCCATCCTCAATAACGATCAAACTGTCCGTGCTGATTCCTCTGCAGAGTACTGTGGTATAGGCTACAGACTGATTTTTCCACAGACTATAGTGCATTGAGCATAGTAGATTTCCTCCAACTTGCCCTGGAGGTGCGATTCATTTAATTCTTTGCAATATGTTTGTCAAAACAGAGAGGAAAAAGAGGAATTTGTTCTATTTGGGGAAAGCTTTTATAGGGAAAAACTAATTATTGTGCATGTTCTGGTGAGCATTGCCATAGTATTCATACCACAGACTCTTGGCTAGTTACATAACTATGGATAGTGGCAAATATTAGCACCTTGGTCCATACCAACATATATATTTAAATGGCATGAGTTCCATGTGTCTTGTTCCCAAAGAATTTGTCATATGCAAAAATAAAACCCAAACCAACCAAACAAAAAAAAACCCAACCAATAACAACTGTATATAGCAGCTGCAGTTATTTGGCTGAGCCGTGTTTTCCTTGCAGTACCCTGATTCCACTATTTCTATGAACCACCTGTCATACAACTAGCAGTAAAGCACTTTATAACCTCTGCTGATTTTACTCTCATTTAAGTTAATGACTTGCTCTGAATAGATGCTCTAGTATTGCAGCTCCCAGTGATGTCACTATGAATGGTGGGTACTCAAAACCTCTTCAGACTGGGGCATAAATCCTAATTTGTGGTCCATGTCTTACCGTGATGTTGTCAAGCTTGTTGGCATGGATGATTTTGAGACAGGCTCTTTTCCTTTCATTGACAATGAGTTCCTATCTGTGCTTCATAGCTTTAGGTTAAAAGTGCTCCACTGCAAGGCCTGTCTTGATTTTTGAGCCCTGCACAATGGTAGTAATATTGTCAGCTTTTTAGTTGTAAACTAGAAAGATAACCCTTTTACAGCTTCCTATAAGCATGGCAGAACTTCTTAATCATGCCACAGCAATAGACATCAGCTATCAGTGATGCTTTGCAAAGAAGCAGAGATAGTCACCAGACTACAAAACAGCTCTAAACTGGGGAGGAGGCAAGGTACAGCCAAGCTGAATCCAGTCTCTATATACCTCTTAGCAAGATGATTCACAGAAGCAACCGTCTGGGACAAATGAAAATACCTGCCTTGATGTTTTCTGATCATTGTTTGAAGAGATCAGAAATCTTGATAGAACAAACTAGACAGGGCTCTGGAATATGGGAATTTAGTGAGATTAACGCAACATTTGGAACTTTTCCAGGGTGTCATCCAATATTGCTCTTTTGGTGTATCTGGTTTAAGACCCAGATGCTAGCAGTGGCTCAGCTTTAAATATGAACTCACACTTGATCTGCTGGTCCTTGTGATTCTCATTTTGGCTATTCTTTGATAAACTACAAAAGCCTATATCTACCTGAAAAGATTCTTTTGCTTGATTTCTCTGCCTTTAAGTTGCACAGACGGCTTTCAGTTTTAAATAGAGTCTGGTGCTAGGGCCTCTGAGAGATTTGGCGGCTGAAGGTAGGAGTGATGCTAGACCAAAGAAGACAAATATAATGGAGCAATATAAACCCAGACCACAGTCTTTCAGGTGAACTGAGCATAACCATATAAAGCCAAAAGACAGAAGCTGGATTTGAAAGGCTTAATGTTAAATACAGCCAGACAGATGTGCATATTGCACTGGGGCAGTGAGGTCAGTTCTCACCAGAAATTTAAAAACCTCAGTAAAAATTTTCTTAGTTCCCTCCTATGTTATGTGCACATGGTGCAAATGCCAGAACTAAGTTCAGCATCACAGTAGAACAGAAAACACACTTTCTGCACAGTGGCAGTAAAACATCACTACTGCTGACTCAAAAACCAGTGTTCCCTAAAAAAACAAAATAATAAAAAAATAAGAAGAATAAAATAAAACCATATCTCTCCACAAAACTGCAGTGAGACACTGACACTTTGAGATTATTCTGGATCTGTACAAGAGATCATGAATATGATACAATGATAAATAAAAATCATTGAAGCTTGTATGTACTATGAAAGATGGGAATATCTTATTTTAATTAAAGTTAGAAAGAAACGGCTTTCTAAATTGCAGCAAGGCTGCATGCTAGAAAAAATAGCGGTAGGAAGAATAACTGGAATCATAGAACACTCATGTTAGAAGGAACTCATAAGGGTCCAAATCCCTGCTCCTCAGAGGACTACCAAAAACTAAACTATATGACTAAGAGCGTCGTCATGACACTCCTTAACCTCTGACAGGCTTGATGCAGTGACCACTTTCCCAAGGAGCCTGTTGCAGTGACCAAACACCCTTTAAGTGAAGAACCTTTTCCTAATGTCCCACCTGAACCTCCCTGCACAGCTTCATCCCATTTCCCCATGTTCTATCACTGGTCCCCAAAGATCATCAGCACCTCCCCCTCCGCTGCTCCCCATGAGGAAGCTGTAGACTGTGGTGGGGTCACCTCAGCCCTCTCTTCTCCAAGATGAACAAACAAAGTGTGATCTCAACCACTCCTCACAAGTCTTGTCCTTGAGACCTTTCACCATCTGTGTCACCCTCCTCTGGAAACACAAGTTTGATGTGCTTCCATTGAGGCACCCAAAACTGCGCACAGGCCTTGAGGTAGGGCCACCCCAGTGCAGCGTAGAAGTGGGACAATCACTTCCCCCAACTGACTGGCTGTGCCGTGCCTAATACACCCCAGGACACTGTTGGCCCTTTTGGCTGCCAAGGCACACTGCTGACTCATTTTCAACTTGCCATCAACCCAGACCCGAGGTCTCTTTCTGCAGGGCTGCTCTCCAACCTCTTGTCCCCCAGTTTATAAATATAACCAACATTGCCTGATCTCAAGTGGAGAGTCTGTCACTCTTGTTACCTTTCATAGAGTTGGTGATTTCCCAACTCTCAAGCCTATCTAGGTCTCTGTGTAAGGCCTCTCTACCACTGGAGGACTCCACAGTTCCTCCTAATTTACTATCATCAGCAAACTCATGTAATATACATTTGATTCCTGTGTCCAGGTCATTTATAAAACCATTAAAGAGCACTGGCCCTAAATTTGAAAACAGCAAAGGCCATGAAACCTACTGAACTGCAGACAGCCCCAGCATATTGGAAAGAGAAACTTCATGCAATCTGAGGCACTGAGCATCAATGACGCTGCTGATAACTGATCTACCAACTAATAAAATGTTCAACAGATATGCACACTAGCAGCACTGGTATTTTCTGTGGCCAACCTTTGGATGCCTCTCCAGTTTGGAGGCAGGATCGTATACCGACACATGCTACTTCCTCAGAGGGCTTCTCTAAAATGAGATAAATAATGTACCCATGAAGTGTCCCTTTGATTTTTAAGTACTCATTTGAAGCACAACAGGTGGATACTTAAATGGTGTGCAGCCTGAATTATCTATTCCTTACAGGAAGGCTCCCAGGCAAGATCCCAGTGCCGTATTGACAGGCATGTGGATGTATCTGCCCACACATCTCTCCTGGGCATGTCTGCCCAGGCGTGGCAGACATAATGCCTTCTGTCTTGAAAGGTACCTGGAAATCAGAGTAACCAGGAAATTTCAACTAGCCCTAGTTAACATTATGTGGGCTGCTAAATCCAGTACCATTGTCAGCAGAAGTCTTCTTGTCTAAGTCTACAAAATTAAGCCAGGTGACCGCTGGAAGAAGTATAATGGGTCTCACTCCTACCCAGAGACAATTAAGGCAGAATGGTTCTCTTCAGCAGAAGTAGGTTGTTTAATAGCAGCTCATGCCATGAATCAGCTTATTCCAGCTTTGCGGATGGGTATGAGGAGATTGATGAGCTGGTTTACCAGAAGCAGCACTGGAGAGCCCTAGCTGCCTATGGCAGGCTTCTGATTTCTGAAGTTTTCCATTTTAATGCCAGTTTCCTAAGTATGCCAGTTATGAAAATACACCAGATGAAGTCTGCAGTATAACTGTGAGGTAGCTCGCTCTCAGAGGAGGAACAAGGAATAACATCTGGGATACCTAGAAGAAGCCATCAGCATTAGCATCCCACCTCCTCCCCAGGAAGTGGCTGCATTGTCACTCCGTAGCTCCCTCCAGACCCCACCAACTGCAGGCTGCAGGAGACACCAGAAGGGATGGGTGAGCATACTTGCTGCTGTAAAGTTTTCTCCTGTACATAAACCTGTTACAAGGTGTCTTGATTAATTTCAGTTTGCGTAGGCATGCTTTATATTCAGACTGATTTTGGTGTTCTGACTGTGCTTCTGTCAACAACTTGCTTTTCCAAGGAGTATGACGATGGGAAGTTTATTCCTATGCAGGCAACAATTTCTAGGGCTATGCTGCAGGCATCATTTAAGACCATAGGGCTTGAGTGATTCATAGGAATGTGATGATTCTCTCCTGAGTTGTAATTTTTATTCAAGCAAGAGTTTTTTTTAGTAGTTGCAGTATAGGATGAGAAATGTCAAAGTAAAGTGTCAAAGCGAAATGCTTTTCATGGTGGTTTAAGAGAGATTAATTTGAGAGAAACTTGTTTTTCCATGAAAATGAATGGAAAATTCTCCACCCATCTTTCATGGAAGAATGATTTATTTTTCCAGCTGTGTTGGTCACAGAGTCTTTGAAATAGGTAGATTAATCAAGGAGACTTTTTAATCAATTACAACAAAACAGTTTTGTAATTGCAGTTTTCCCCCATGTCCCCAAACAAAAGACATTGTATCATTATAATACAAGGACAAAACTAAAACTTCACAAGCAAAACAAAATAAAGCATCACCTGTGTACGTTTCAGTGAAAAGTGAGAGGAAAAAACCCTTTAATACCAAGTTGTTGTAGTTGGATTCACCTTACTTGCTTTTCAGTGCTAGATTACCATTAGGCATCAGAGATCACGATGGAACTGAATGTACTTTGAAAACTACAGTATACTTTTATTTTGCTCTGCTGTAGGCCTGATCAGGATGGGAGGCAATTGGAAACAAAATATTGGTTTTTATGAACTTTCTCATGAAGTTAGGCATTCTGCCAATGGGTAACACATTTTTCTTATCCCCCAAACATGCATGCAAAGTGCTTGGATTTAAAAATCATAAAAAAAAAAAAAAAAAAAAAAACAAACAAAAAACCTTAGTTTTGAAACAGTGTCATAGGTGAGTTCAGTGGCATGCATATTCATAAGCAGCATTTTGACTCTGTATCTGCCCTTTTTACTGTTTTGGTCATTGCTGAATTTGGGTGTTTTGATAGTCAAAGTAGCAACAAACATGAGCTGCAAGAGTGTTCTGTTCCACAATAACCTAAATTTAGTGAGTTGCCAGGAAATTGTACAATGCACTGAATCCCTGTTTTATTTTGTTGTTTTGTTTTTTTTTAAAAAAAATGTCTGGAAGATCTGTTCTTGAAACAGCATAACAATAAAGACTTATTGTGTTTCTAGTTAACAGCCCAACTTTGTGTCTAATGCTGAGAGATGGGTAGTTGGGAATTCATAGGCCAGCATCTGTATTCCTCCTTTAACAAAAATAACTGGATAAAAAGTAAATAAATAAAGTAATACTGTATTTGCCAGGAAACAGTGCAAGTAATCATTTTCTCAGTTGGGGCAGATTTTATGACGTAAATTTATGCCTTTCCGCACTTGACTCTTTGCTTAGAACTGCAGTACTGTATCATCCTAGTCAGCTGTAGGACACTTTTTTCTCTCATTAAGTTGTAAACTCTTTGAGTCAGAGGCTGTCTTTTTTTTTATGTGTTGATGTAGCTGTTGGGACAGTGGAGTCATTACCAAAACTTGAGGCTGCCAGTGCTGCTGCAGTGTGAAATGTCATTTTGGGACTGTAGCATAGTGCTTTTTCCTGGTCATTGCAGTGTATCACCTCATCAGTGCTCTAGCACCATTTCTGTGCACTTTACCTGGTTTTTTACACTACTGTACCAGAGGATTTTCAGACTGAAGAGCTTGCATTTGAAATATGGTTCCAGCTTGCAGATCACCCTGCTATCCTTTAGAGCTGAAATGGCATCTCAATGCTTGGTCACCTTGAGAGCAAATTGGACTGAGAAGAGTTTAGATGTTTAGATACATTTAGAATGTTTAGACATTGTCTTTTTCTTTTAAACTAAGACCTTGGTAGAGCATTGCATGGAGGTACCGCACAGCATGTGTTGAAAATGAACAAATTTTGTTTATATCTGATTCTACATCTTTTACACTCTGTTGCTAAACACTGTGAAAGACCTCTCTGGATCATCCTTTTTATCTGTGGCCAAAGAACATGAATTGTGTTCATAGCTTATAGGTTGCTTTTTCTGCCCTATCATTCCTCACCACAGGATCTTTTCAGAGTCATGGACATCAGACAGGCATCTCTGTCTTACTGCCTGCCTCCTTACTTGCTTAGTATATCCTCACTTGTCCAATACAACCCCAGGGATGAAGGAGGTCATAGCAATGTCTTCAACAACCCTGATTCTCACAATCTGCTATGTCAAAATTTATGGAGATGCAATTCCCACAAGAAGTGAAGACATCTGCTCAAATGTTTTCTTGTCAGTTTTTGGAAGACTATCTAAAAAAATGTGGTCTTGTTTTTAACAAGCATACTTAAGAAGGTGAAGTTTCCAGTAGTTTCCATGGTTTCAGCTTAAAATGGCTGATGCACAGCATATATATTTAGGAATTCTTTCATTCTGGCTTTGTTTTGGCTTCAAGTTTTCATGTGCTTTGAAGATGGCATAGGCTGGCAGGTGGGAGGTGAGTATTTCTTTGCAGGTCTACATACAGTGCTAGCTGAGGGAATCACAGCTTAGAACAGAAAGTGCTTCTAGAAAAGTAATAGAAATGAATTAACATTTCTCAGTGATAAGGTAGCGTCTATGCTTGCGCTGTGGCCATCAGCCATAAAATGTGATACAAGTCATTCATGCTGAAGAGCAAATGAAAGGCATGGAGATTTTACAGTCCAAAGTTGATATCCTCAGGATATTGGACAGTGCTGACAAATTTTGCTAATGATCATGTCACACAGAAAATACCTAGGACTGAAATATAAGGGTGTTTGCTCATTAGAAGTCTAGTTTCCTATTCTAGTTAGGCTATCTGGGTGACAGTGAGTCACCTAGCATTTAAATAACTGATGGCAATATATTAGCTAACTGAAAACACAGATAATGGAATAGAGATTTGTAAACTACATTTTCTACTAATTACTAAAGGTAACTCTTAGAAACCAAATAATTGTGAAGATGTAATTACATCCCTAACATTTAATAGGAGAATTAAGGGCATTAATTAGTTAATGTTTGTGCATCACAATGTGAAGTGCTGTATGAGCATAAGCTATTGTTATTACCTGGTTTATTAAATTTGTACTTGCCTGGTGCTTTGAACTTTCCCAGTTCAGTATTTTAGCATTTTAAAAGCAATGTGTATATATTTCAGTGTGGGCTATGCTTCAGAATCCAGTACAGCCACATTTTGTTTTCATAGAAAAACCGAAAAGTTCCCGTATATATTTTTCCCTTGACCTCCCCTCCTCAGTTTTGATTTAGCTGTGAAACTGGAGGTTTGAGACTTCAATTCACTACTATTTGGAAATTAGAAGGACTTTTTTTTAAAGTACAAAGATTTACAGTGTGAGGAAAATTGGATTAATCCTTAGCACACACATAAGGAAATAAAAAAAAAAAATCTTCTCTTTCAATATTTCAGTCAAACACTTTACATAAACTTACGGTAATCCATCCAAAATGTGAAGTTAGAGTGGAGAAGGTTATACATTAAAATGAGAACACTTAATACAAAGATTTGTTACCCCCTTCCTCCCCTACTTGATGTAATGTTGCAAAGGTTAGCTATTGGTTAAAGGTAACTACGCAAAGCTACTACCTTGAGAGGAACAAAGCAGGCAGTACCTGTTTTTATAACAATTTCTACTATCTTTCTTTGATACTGCAGCTCCCACAGGTAAACTGTAGAACATATTTTCTTTCTTCTGTAAAAAGTCAGAAATCAGTAAATATTAGAGGCAGGAGCATTTTTTCCCCTCTGTTTTGGGCATTTAAACTATTTCTGTGGCTTGGCTTGCTCTACTTTTCTGCTGCTTGATATAAGGCAGTCAGTGTGAAGCTCTAATGGACTTTTCTCCAAATATCTCAAAAAGGCTAACCGATTATTATGAATCCACAATTGTCTGTGAAATTCTGTGTTAATAGCCATTTTTTTCAGAAATTATACCTGAAATACATACAGGTTACATGACTTGTTTAGCAACATATTCTCTCACATGCAAACACAAAAAAGCCAAAACAAATCAAACAAATAAGACAAAACAAATCAAAACTCAACCCAACAACAAATAAACCTCTAATGAGAAAAGCCAACACTGGCACCATCTGAAGAGACACAGGCCTCAGCTTGTTCAATATTTCTTATCAGTTAGACCATGTTTTGAAGACCTAAATATTTATCTCGTTTTCTGTTTTTCTTATTAACTCTTCTTCTGAGCTATGAATCCTAATATTTTACATAGTGAAAAGCAGTTTCCTGCTGTTGTGGGCATTACTTCTAACTTTGCTGTGTCATATCTTGGGAAGTCAACATGGATCATCAGCTTGTCCATTATGCTTAGTGTTTAGTCATTACTGAAGGAAGTAGCAATTTAGGTTATTTGCTTCATCAGTAAAATGCATTTGCATTTGTGCTTCTGTATCAATTTGTTTCCTGCATCATCTGAAGTGATTTGTACAGGTGTTTGTAGAAATTACAACTTCATGTCAGCATGTTGTGTAAGCAAAGTTTTCTTATTACTAAACTTTATACAACTGATAAAAATAAACTGGGCTGATAACCAACCCAAATTTAATGAAGAGGATAAATTTTACAAGTGAAGTCTTGAAGGAGTCTTTCCTTCTCCAAAGAGATTTGACTAGCTTCTCTAGAAACTTTTCTTGTGGCTTCCGTGCTACCTTACTGGATTTGAGCAGAATAATTAGTTCCCTGTTTGGTTTTTTTTTCTTTTTTTTTTTTTTTTTTGTTGGCTGGGTATTTTGTTTGTCTGGTTGGTTTTGTTTGGGTTTGTTTTTTTTTTGTGTGTGTTTTTTTGTTGTTGTTTTGTTTTGTTTTGTTTTTTGAGGGGAGGTATATTATATTTTGTTAATCAAGCTTTTTATTGTTTCAATTGTAGATGCTGACCTCTGATGTTCAGTTGATTCCAGGGAAAGAACTGCAAGAAAGGAGGGGGAAGAAAGATAACTTAATCACAAACAACTTTTCACAGAAGCTAGAGAGCACTATGAAGGCAATATAGCTTGCATTTCCACTTCTCTTATGCTGGTTTGGTGCCAGTTGGTATTGATGCAGTTACTGCCTTGTCATAAAACAGAGATTCAGTGCTTCCTCACTTTTATCCGTTCTCTGTGTTCTAAATACAAAAGCTAACATAAAGACATACATATATATTTGTAATCTTTCATAGGTCTGAGGAGATTTGTTACTAATGTTCTCAAACCTGAGGCTGAGTTGTGCTTGGATGATAGGGTTCTAAGCTGTGAGGACATGCTGAGTTATGTCAGGGAGAATACCGGAGTGGGATGTTTTTGCAGCATGCAGCCTAGTCTGTTCTTAAGTGCTCTTTACTAGCTTTAGTCTCCAAACTTTCTGATAAGCAACAAAGCAATTCTCTACAAAAAGAAGAAAAAATCTCTAGGGCTGAAGTGTGCTTCTTGTTTTTTTCAATATTTCTGGTATCTTACCATATTTGGGTTCACAGTCTTCCTTCCTTCATTAATTTAAGCAAGATGTGTTTTGTATATTTCAGGTAGTGCCTTTCTGCTTGAACTAATTCTTTTTTGCATTGCTTTTCTTTTGGTTTGCTTTATATTTATTTCCTGAACTTTTCCTATTCGCATCTGTTAGCTTGGAGTAGAAAGCAGTAACTTCCTAATCTATATGCATGAGAGCATTTGGAATGCAGACAATGTAGAATAAGAAAAGCAGCAAAAAGTATCTTGTTAGGTTTCGCAAGCTGTAGGGTTATTGCTATGACATTAGGATGCAATGAGATCACAGGTGGTATGTAAAAGATGTCACTGTACAAGCTTAAGAAATGTCTTTGCTCCATGCAGGGTACTGCAGGATTGCATTGTATTAATTGCACTAGGCTAATGGAACTAGGATTGTATATTATTTGCAACAGCCTTCAAGATGCTGAATATGCATTGCATGTCTGTGAGTTCTTCCAAGACTAGTCTACAGCACCAGTCTTAGGTGAAGCAGCTATGGGAACTGGGGTTGTTGAGTCTGGAGAAAAGGAGGCTAAGGGGAGACCTTATTGCCCTCTATAACTACCTGAAAGGAGCACGGAAGAAGTGTCGATCTCTCTTCTCCCAAGTAACAGATGGTAGAATGAAAGGAAATTACCTCAAGTTGCACTGGGGTGCTTTAGATTTCCTATTAGGAAAAATGTATTTACTGAAACGGTAATCAAACACTAGAACAGGCTGCCCAGGAAAGTGGTGGAATCGCCATCCCTAGAGGTTTTTTAAAGATGTGTAGATGTGGTGCTTAGGGACATGGTTTAATGGTGGACTTAGCAGTGTTAGGTTAACAATTGGACTAGATGATCTACCTTAAGGGTCTTTTCCAACATAAATGATTCCGTGATTTTGAGATTTTCATTAACTAATGTTAAATCTTGTGCAGTAGTGAATAGATTTTCTGTCAGCGTTAGATATGAAAATGATCACTGTCATAGGTTCAGCAGCAGCAGTCATTTTTCCTTCTTCGTAGTAGCTGGTGCAGTGTTGTGTTTTCGACTTTTGGCATGGGAACAGCGCTTATAACACCGATGTTTATAGTTACAGCTTAGAATGTTTTGGTCTGACCAAGGACTTTCTGAGTCTCATGCTCTGCCAG
>JARCZZ010046325.1:0-43232 GCA_030323915.1 Brotogeris chrysoptera | reverse complement strand
GGGCTTGGTGAGCAGTTGTATTCTCTTTCCTTGTATTTCTCTTGTATTATTACTGGTGGTAGCAGTAGTGATTTGTGATATACCTTAGTTACTAAAATGTTCTTATCTCAACCTGTGGAAGTTGAATTCTTTTGATTCTCCTCCCCATTCCCCCGGGACTGGGGAAGAAAAAGGGGGAGTGAGTGAGTGAGCTACTTCGTGAGTTTTAGAGGCTTAAACCACAACATAAGCCTTCTGTCATCTTGTTGGTAATGAACTGGCAAAAGTGAAATAGAGATTATATGGATATATTGTCAACTGGCTGATTTGTTATTTTGTTATTATTTTCATGTGGTTATAATCACTGCAGGAGAATTTTATCCCTTCAATCATTCTGTTTCAATGTTTCTAACTGTAGGACATACAAGAATAGCAAGTATGTTATACAATCTCTGTCTGTTAATTAGAGAACAAGAATATTATCTACCATTCAGTGATATAGTAGCTACTTGGAAGGCCATTACTTGTGTAGTTTTGAAGCATACAGTGGTTATCAGAACAGTCAGTATGTTTCTTCTAATTGGGTACTACTAATGATTACAAAGCTTTGAGAAATATGAATTGTTCTTACACTTTTACTTGGTATGTGGATGTTGCACAGGCGTGGAACTTACTATTGAATATGAAAATTTTAATGCCTTGTTTAATATTACTAGGGCAGTTACTTTGGTACCTCACAATGGTGTAATTTGGGGTACCACTGTTTTGGCAACCATAGCAATTCACAAATCTCCTTTTCAGATTTCATGAACTTGAACGTAGGAGCTTGTGCCAGTGTCCGGAACTGGAGCTCAATGGAAAAAAGAATTAATTTTCTTTTATTACTGCATACTGATGAAGTGATTTTTATTTAGTTTAGATATAGCTGCTTTAAAAGTTTGCCAATGTAAATGTCATTTGTACTTTGAACTAACATGGTTTTGCTTTTGCTTTGGCTCAGATGTTAAATATCTTATACTGGACCCATGTCTGCAGGAAAGTTGTTTGGCAAAAGGTAGTAGTGAAAGATATGAAGAGCAAGCAGGTGTCTTAAATGTCAGATACTCAGATAATGAAAACTGTGTTTAATTTTGTGCATGTTTAATCAAAGCAGGTGGAAGATTAAAAGCAGTGTGATAAAAGTGATCAGTGTAATGGACAATTGCAAATAACAGATTGCAAAAAGTTTGGCAAGGCAATGTGAGTCAACAAAAAATGGAATTTAATTTGTTTTTCATTGAAAATTGCTACTTTGATGAAGATATTTCATAGCTCATGGGCTGAAGATAGCTATGTCTTCATTTTTCATAATGAAAATAAATGGTTTCTTCCCTAACTTCTGAGACCACATGAATTCATTTTCACCTCCTTTTTAGGTGTAGAACACAAAGTGAGAAGTTGGAGCATTTTGTCTGGTTTTAGTAAAGAATTTGGATGAGACAATAAGGTTTTTTTCCTTTTCATTTTTCAAAGCTTTCATTTTTATTGAGAGAAGGACGTAGCTGTCTTGAACTGGGCAAAAGGCTATAAAGAAGTAAAACCTAAAATTTTTTTTTTCTTACTTAGTAAGAATCCTTTATGTTTGAAAGCCAGATGGCTTTGTTCCAGACATCAGGTGGTCTTATAAAGATATTACTGCTTGCTTCTTTTTGTAAGTAAACACATTAGTCTGAGAGTGATATGCGTGTGGGTGTCTAGCTAAGCTGAGGGTTGTTTTTTTTTAAAAAAGTATTTTGTATAGCTTTCATTAAAGGATTAAAAGTACCTCTACTCTTAGTAGCAATGGAAAGAACTATAGTATTGGGTTTTTTTTCCCAATTAGAACTTACCCTTTACTACAGCCTGGTGGGGAAAAAATTACAGACTCATGCTCTGCAATTCTCTCTTCCACTCACTCCATCAGTAAAAACTGTTAACATGAATGAACTTGTTGTGTAGGTCCACAATACCTTAGCTCATGAACTTCCTTCCTTTATTTTCTCCTTTATACCATCATGATGTTTTCTTTATTCTCTTTCTTTTTTTCTTTTTTTCTTTAGATAGCAGGGCTACCATTTCAGATTATACTTATTGATTGTGAGAAACTGAGTTTTATCTGTAGAATCAGAATCTGGTGTCTGTTAATAGAAAACATATTGATTTGATTAAGAAGGGAAGTAAGTCCTTATTATCTGTAATGTGGGTGTACCCTTTTACAGAAATCATACTACGGTTGCAATGCTTAAAGGATTCAGTTTTTTAGCTGTCAGGACCCTGTTCTGCCTATTCATTTACCACGTAATTCTAAGAAGGCCTGTAAACTGCAACTACATACTTGAGCATACTTGTATTTTGTCCTTGCTAAGCTTCTGGAAGACCTGAATATTCTCGATCTCACCAGAGAAGGAACATCCTTAACCACTTACCTCAATCACTTTTATTACTTAAAAAAAAGAAAAAAAAAAAAATAGAAAACCCCTAAAAGTCAGTCTTCTAGCCACTGCTTGTTTGATGCCTTTCCAGGTCTACTTAAATGTTCAAATGAAAAAATCTATAGCTGATGCTTCTTAGCGCCCAGTTTCAATTTTTTTTTTATATATATTTATTTTTAATACAAACAAGAAAATATTTTTCTCATTTTGGAAGTAGTACTCCAGCATTTTTCTTTTATGGTACTTTAAACTACCTTGGTTCTGGGGTTTATATTTTCTTTCTTTTGCCTTAAAGGTGCTAGAATTTTTTAATTCCTATATTCCTGTGCATAAGGCAACCCACACCATGCAAGCTTATGAATGTGCTGAGCAATTCTTATACTTCATTTGCTTCATTGCCTTTCTACTGTGACTGTATATATAGATGCAGCATTTGTATATTTTTTAATAATATTCAATTTTAATAATATTCAATTTTTAATAATATTCAATTTTAATAATATTCAATAATCCACTTTGAGATGAACGTGTTTGTGCAGCATATCATTATTTATGCTAATCTCTGAGACACCATAGTGGTATCTCTGAGACTCCACACTGGTGTTTATTTTTGTGCTCACTACGAATTCTGATAGTCTTTGATAGGAAAAACTAGTTTTTTCTATGAAGACATTAAACCGAATGATTAAGTTAGAGCTGAATTATCTGTGTGCTCTGTAACCAGTGGGTCTCAGTGTGTCTTGAAACTCAGTACAAGAAGCTCAGTTATGTCTGAAAAGGGCAGTGCATGTTCAGATGGATGAAGTTGTGTTGTTTAAAATGTAAGAAAAAGCAAACTCAGTGGTGATTTTGCGGACAATTTTATGCCAAAAGTTATGTTTTTCTTATTCCTGGTTTTGTTATGGGTGACAGGGAGTATTCACAGTTTTCATGAGATCTAGGAACAAACAGGGCCAGAGAATTCATAGTGTACAATTTAGGTAACCTTGCATATGGTCAATGAAGTGGGTATAGAGACATGATAGCTTCAGGAAGTCTGAGTGATTCTGATAGAAATCACTGTGTATCCATATATTAACTTACTGTATAACTTGCTTGTACTGCATGGGAGGTTGGAGAACCAATCCAGACAGTAATGAAGTTGTAGCTGCTTCTCCCAGAAGTAGCCTGGGAGATCAATAGAAAATTTGGAAAGTGTGGTGATATTTTCATACTGAAGACTTTTTTTGCAGTCTGATATTTTGCTGTCCTCTTCCCTCAAAGCATGGCTCTTTTGAGATGGGTAATCCTAAGAAAGCTGAAGCCTGAAATTCTTCTGAAATTCAATTGGAAATGTTTGGGTTTTAATACCAAAGATAACATGGTTTAACTGCTAGGACAGTTTCCTCTGCTATTTTGCTGTTACTTCATGTAGCTTCTTCTCACCCTATATTCTCTTTTGTAACAGGTTTTATAGGCCCTGTCTCTGTTTGTACTTCAACTCTTATCTCACGTACGGATGTATTTAATCTCTCATTTAATAAGTATGTTTATTTAGATTTGTTAAAAGAAAAATAAAAAGGGGGGGAAAAGAAAGTGCTGTTTTTTTCTTCTTGAAATTTGGGGTCTGGGGCAAGTGTTTTAAAATTTATTATTGAGAAATTAGGCAGGTATGAGTAGCTTTTGAATGGATCAAGGTTTTGTTGTTTTTACACTTCTTGATCTGGAGAGGGGGGAAAATTTTGACCTTAAAAATAGTTAACAATGTAAAATCAAGAGCAACGAGAGTACCTGCTCTAATCATACATGGAGGAATCATCAGTGGATGCTTTTTTTTGAATGGCTTTATCAATGAAAATAGGCTACTGTCATAACTGTTAGGCTGAAAATGTAATTCAGCCCTTGTTACTAACCCTGTGAAAAGAACAAGCAAAACACACTGATCACCACTTTAACCAGATAAATTACAAATATTTGATAGCAGGTGTAAAATATGCATATAATACTTGTCAATACACCTAAGAAGGTTGAGTCAAACTTAAACACTTAACGTTTGTCATATTTTACACAGGTACTTTTGTCTTAACTGTTCAGATGTTAAGAAAAGTAGAAATAACCATGACCCTTGTTTGTACGTGCAAGTGATGTTTTTTTATCTCCTGATATTCTCTCTGCTACTTTCTGTCAAGAAGTAGTTGGGGTGTGTCAGAATCGTGGTGCACAGAAATAATAAAGTCAGACACTGATATTAAATAGCAGTATTTAGTACCCAGTAGTAATGTTGTACCAATAAAGTACTAGCTAGTAGTAATTTATATTTACAAAGTTATAGTCTCTAAAAGATAATTTGAAATAAATTTCAACATTATTTAATGTTAAATTTTCCTTTTCCCCGAATTCTTGTCTTTAATATGTTACATCTAATCCAAAAGAAACAATTTATTTCCTACTAGGAAGATGCAATCTACCTGTGAAGAAAGAGTGCTGTCTTTTCAAGCTGCCTTGCATCTCCGATCTTACAATTTTAACTTAAATAAACATAATTGTTTTAACAAAACCTAATAACCTTTCTTATGCATTTTTAAAACCTAATTCCAAGTCCATAGGGTTTTCAGTAATTTTCATTGAAAACTTTAGTTTGTACTACTTACTTTTTCTTTAGGTATTCAGGATTGCATTATTTTTCAAGTATAGCTGATACCTTCCACAGAATTTGCAGTGCTTTCTTGTATTGGACATATCCTCTTTAGTATACAGACCTGGTTTATCAGTCTGAATCCCAAGCGTATACATTTGCAGCTCATATTTGCTTTGCTAGAAGGGCAAATCCTTGCTTTAAAATCCTAGGTCTTAGTATTAAAATATGAATTATAGCTATAAAGCTTACCTATATAATTTTTTTTTACTAATATCCCAGACAACAAAATGATTATTTGTTTAGTGCTGTATTACTATGTTGTATACAGCACCAGCAGGTATGATCTATGGTAAAATGTCAATGCGTATACCAGAGATCTGCTGTACATAACACTTCTCATCGGCCATGTTCTGTTGAATAGTAGGACAGCATTTTTATTCGAAACAAAGCAAACCAAGATGATCTCCATAGTGAGCAGTAGAAGTAGACACTTGATCTGTCTTCCCAGTGCTTCTCTGTGCATTCTGCCAGGAACACTGGAAAAATTTCACTCTTCATATCTAAGGACCAGTTCAACATAATAGGTAAAAAGTATTTCATTCCTGCTGGCACAAGTAGTGCAATTATCAGAAAGCGATTGGGAATTACAAGGACTGGATGTGAGGACTCTTCAAAGTGGATTAGTAATGTGGGTGGCAATCAAAGAAATGATTTAGCGCTTCAGGGACTGTGTAATTACCATGAGCATAAATTGTGCTGCTTGCATATTATATATATACACATATATATATATAAAAAAATAATAAAAAGAGAGAGAGTAAAAACTATTAATGTTTTATAAATTCCAGAAGACAACATGAAAGAAAGGGCCAGCAAACATAGAAAACTTGGGGTTTTTTTCTTCTTTCCATGGGGTTTGGTTCAGATTTTCCTTGTCATAGTCCATATAAAAATAATTATTCATATGCATAACTTTAAAGTAAATTTTCCGTGGCTTTTTTTATCAGCATGCTAACTAAACTACATGCTTTGTAGGGAAGCCAAAAACTAGAATAAAGCTTCAAAGGCTAAATATCAGCAGTTTGTTTCAAGGAGTGAATAATTTTGACACTATCTGGCTGGAAATTTGCAGTAGCTGTGCTGAATCTTGACTGCAGTTCTCTACCCTGAGTGACCGAGGCAGGGAGTTTCTCCCTGACACTGCAGGCTGCTTGGTTTGCAAATCTATTTGGAAATAATTCTCTGCTCTTTCCATCAATGTAGTCTAGTCTGCTACTCCAGTTTCCTGCTGTAATGCTGCTCTTCATTTACTTTTACACTGCAGCAGTTTACCCCCTTCCAAACTGCTGCAAGTATCTGAGGTACAAATTTCCTGATTCTTTTCTGTTGGGGTGATTGATAGTAGAAATACTAGATTTGAAAACAGAAGACTTCCTAAATCTTAATGACATCTTAAAGATGTTAGATAAGCATTTTTAAGGTTCAGGAAACAGACTGTGTATTTCACTGCAAACATCTGCAGACTCTGCTCCTTCACCTGTGCTCCCCATGCATACTTAATTTATGGCATTTGGTTTTGGCTCCTTTTTTTTTTTTTTTTTTTACTTGAAGGCAGTTAGCTTTATTCAAGCTCTGAAATGAGTGATTTTTATTAAATTCAGCTGCAACTATAATCAACCATCTATGTAAACATGTAACATCACATTGAATTTTTTTAAACATCTGTCTTGGTAATGTGCATATTATGATAATGTGTATACCATAATTATTGCTAAATCATTTAAAAAAAAAACAAACCACACTTTTTTTTTTTTTTTTTTTTTTTTTAAGGAATCAGGTTTAGGAATCTAAGGGAACAAAAGTTTTGACTTCATTATATTATTAGCATATTGAATCAGGCCAAAGCCACAGAGAGCTGAGACTCAATAAACTCTTATAGCATTTTGACATGTATAATGTATCTAGAACCAAGGATGAGATATAACTCCTTATTTTTACATTTCCCCTGTGCACATGAAGGATTTTGTTTAAACAAAATTGAAAAAAAGGTGTTATCCATAAATATTAAGATAGAATATTCTGTGACTTTTAATTAAATTCCTTAAATATGTTGAGATGCGGTGTGTGCAGAAGCAATTTAACTTGGAGCAACTAATAATTAAAAGGCAACCAAGTATTCATTTCAAACCTGCATGGTCCATAGCAATTACCTTACCTTAGCAAAGTTTGGCTGATTCATTACTATTATTTATTAGTTGTGTAAGGTCACCATGGGCTATCTCCTGTTATCTATTCTGCTTGGTTTATTCAGATGGGAAAAAGTTAAATTGAGTCTTAAGAAGCATTCACTATGATCAGTATTGCAACGTTATTTTTGTTCTCATACTTGGAGCAGTGTCTACAGCACACTTTCTTCCAGATGTTGCCAGCAGTTCACTAGGTGACCATGGGGGAGAAGGCAGCTTACCCATTTTAAGAACTGTCAGCTGAAGGACTTATATAGCCTTTTAATAACAATTATCATTGTCAATAACACTGTTTCTAACCAGGCAAATTGTTCAACTTAATGCCTAAACAAAAGCTCTTTCTTTCACTGAAACCATATCAACAGAGGGGGTATTACTGGCATATTTGAAGAAAAATAGCCTACTGCCTTAGTATTTTTTCACTTTAAAAAGCAGACGATGCTATCAATTAATCTAAAATTTGCTTTCAACTTTGTATTTACTAAAACTTTTAATTAGAAAGAAGCTTAATGGATTGTGCAGTTTTGGGTCATGTTTTGAACCCAAAAGAACTGGTTAGAAATGTGTCTACTAAGCTAAATCCTCCAGTTCTGTTCAACTCTGTTGAAACTTTATTTTAAAAAGCATCTAGCAGGCTTGGAATTAGTATTTCCAGATTAATGTAAATTCATTGCACATTTCATTTGGGTTTAAATGTGGCTTTGGAGCTGTAACAGAAATGGTTCTGAAATATTAAAATATGGAGGCCATCTAGACTCAGGGTATTATTTCACTCATAAAATCCTTTCAATCAAAAAATCCATGAGCCCAACATGTGGTCTCCAAAAAGATATATTGGGTGTTGTTGGGGAATGTCTTTCTGGTTTCAGAACAAAAAGATGTTAAACATTCATTTCTGGAGTTTCTTTTTGTACTGTTAGGGGAAAATGAAGGACGATGATTAGTACTGTGTATAGTGGGGTGGTGTAGTTGAAATTAGACAAGTATATCCAGTGTTTAAGACTGGAGTTAAGACAAATTACAATAGAGTTGTTTACCGGCTTCTCAGACAAGTCTTTTGGATGTGCTAAGTATTTCAAATTCCTTTTCAGGCCTATAATGCTCTGAGGGCTTTTTTTTTCCCTGATAGCTATTTTAATGTATCTGAAGACTGTACCTAACAAGCTATTCATGTGATTAGTGTGACTCTTTTTTTTGTAATTTTACAGAGTAACTTTCAGTCTCCATGGTGATCTTTGTAGTTTGGGGATGCACATACTTTAAAGTAAACTTCTTCATGCTGTTGACATTAATAGTTAAGAGCTTAGACAAATATTTAGCATTCGTTTAAATTAGTATGATGCCTGATTAGACAAATCACTGTATTTTTAGTAATTATGAACCAATGTTTGTAGCAAAGGTTGTTATGTATGGACTGAAATCTCTAGTATTTTATGATACTGCATTTTCAGCTCACAGCTCATTTTTTCAGAAAACACTAGAAATTAATGAGAATGAACATGCATTTGCATCGCATGCAGCCATTTTCAATTTTGTTACCTGTTTTGAGAGAGAAGAGCAATAGTAAATAGCAGCTTCTGAAATGTTGATTTAGAAAGATTCATTTGATTCAGAAGACATACCAAAGTCTCACAACTCTAGTATTCTCCAGCCTCTTTATATTAAACAAGTCCACTGCTAGGGAGTGTTATTTAAACATGTACACAAAGGTTCCACATTAAATGTCTTAATTTTTTTTTTTTACATGGAAGCTTTTTTTCTTGTGTTTATGTATGCATTTAAACACTGAGTACTGATTAACAATTTGTCTTTTAAATTTCCTGATTTATGCCAATGAATTAAAAAATTGCATGCAAATATAGTTGACCGAATACACATTTACCATGTCCAGCTTCATCCTTTTCAATTTTTTTTCTTTTCTCATCTAAAAGCATGAAAATAGAGTATGCAGTCTTTGTGTTTCCATAAATGTAATTTATAATTCCACAAATTCAGGAAAAAATGTACAAAACCCAAATAATAAAGTAGTTGTACACTCTCCTTATTATAGTGAGATAAGATCAACCGTAGATTTCAGTGTCCCCAGGAAAGAAAATTTGCATGATTTCTATTGTTTTCATGAGCTTAAAAAGACTATAGACACAGACTATATCTCACTGCCAAACCTGAACTTGAAGAGTACCCAAAAAAAAAACCCAACAAAAAACCCCAACCCCCCCAAAAAGTATAATTGACGTTAGTATAACAATAAAGAGAAAACTGCTGATTTCCCATTAAGTTACCATTTCTTTGTGAGTTATATGAAATTATGCTTTCTTTATTTTTTAATTATGTAGGCCTCATTCATTTCTCCAGTATTTAAAAACTCTTCTTTCTAGCTTTGAGTCTTTTGTTGATATTCAGGACAAGAGTGCCAGATTCACTCGCTGCTCTTGGGCTCTGCTCTTGAACAGCTCTCAGCACTGCCGCCCATAGAAATATACATTGTACTTGTGATTTCAAATACACAGGTTGATGTGTTGCTTCTACAGTTTTGGTGACTGCATCGTAATGGACAAGAGAGGGGAGCAAAGGAAAGGCATGTCTGATAACTCAAAATGAGACATATTTTAGCTTTGAGTCTGAGTTGCAGTTTGTCTTTCAGCCTGGGTTATGATCTATTTGTAAAATCATTACACTACCTTAGCAGAGTTAAGACAAGTATCATCTCTGCCTCTAGATGTGACATAAAACCAGATTAAATGCCCTTTACTTCTGTGAAATTAATTACTTTCCTATATTGCTAAGCATGTGATGCTGTGAGTATTTCAGTGGAAATGTAAATAAATTCTGTTACCATTCATAAGGGCTGATGTCTTATTTCAGTTAATATTTTTAGAACAGCTATTTTGTTGTTATAAATATACTTTGAACTTGCTTTCCTAGAAAGGGATTTGTTCAGTTGGGGTTTTTACTTTAATTTCTCAAAGTTTGTGTTTATTTATCATAATTTTATCAGGGTTCTCGTGTGTGTGACAGGAACTATGACTGTGCAATTCTTCATAGTATGAATACCTGCCATATACCTGCCTTCATCTCTCTCTCTGATCTAAGCAGTGTTTTCAGCAGGCTTCATCCACAGGATACACAGAGGAATTACCATGGTTGTTATGTCCTTAACAGAGAACACAGTGAGCAGCTTACTGCCTTTTCTGTTACTTTTGAACTTTTTCTTGGAAAAGAAGCCTTTTTCTTTTCATGTTTTGAATGTGATCTTCCCAGTTTGGTTTCCCTGAAATGCTAAGTCAGACTGATGAGCTTTCATGGCCTTGTTAGATTCCCAAGAGTGCATCATATTATTAAATTTCCATTTATATGCTTACATCCAGCCTAGCTTGGTGTTCAGTATACTTCCAAATGTCAGAGTTTAGTTAAGACTGTCACTGAAAATGATGTATTTCTAAATTCATTTATTTTACAGAAGGTAAGGTTGAATCAGCAACTGTATGATATACTCCAGAAGGTAACGCTGGTTTGCTGAGATTCCTAAAGTATTTAACAAAACCTTTCTTTTGGCAACAACAACTGCATGAGGGTTTTTTGGGTTGGTTTTTTTTATTATTTATTTATTTATTTATTGAGTTAGGATGCATGTAAGTTTGCTTAGGCTGGTGCTGATCTTTTAGTTGCCCTAACACTGACAGGCTGCACACTAGCCTTGCCTTTTTCTGGTGCTTCAGGATGGATGACTGTGCTGTCTGAGATGCTATTGTAATTGTCATCTCCTGAAAGCTGAACTTTGAATCTGCATGGAAGTGTATATTAACTTAAATATTACATTCATCCCTAATGCTGTGCTTGAATATCTTAGCATAAATAGACATGATTATTTATCAATAGAGCTTCAGCTATGAAGATGCTGCTGGATACACTGTAAAGCTTTTATTAAAAGTTCCTAGTTGTGCCAGAAGATCTCCTGAATCTAGTTGGATATTTGAGTCTTCATTTCCTTATGTAAGTTTATTCTTTGTTCTATGGATATTTATTATGTATTTGAGTAAAAAGCAAACAAATAAATTTGAAGACTGAGACAGTTTGCATGGCTGTGACTTTACAAGTCCATGAATCACTTTGTCTTTAAAATCTTGGGTTTTTTCCAAGCTGAAAGAGGAGTAGGTGGTATATCATATAATGAAGGTGGGAAACTGCAGGATATTGTGGATGCTTATATGGGTTCAAGCAAAAATAGACATGTTGTGGTAGATTAATATGTCAAAATCTACTTAATGCAAAGTCTGATGAGCCCTTGAGTTAGAAAATCATTTGAGGCTGGGATAAGATTCTATAGTAATATTTCTGCATGACTTTTCTATTTTTGTGATTTTGCCTGGGCACCTGCTTTTTGTCATTTTTCACAGTATTGCTCCAAGTAGACCATTTGTGTCTCCTAGTATACCCCTTCTTTTGTTTTCTTTTTGCACTTTTTTGACTTGCACAACTTTGTAAGCATATTCCTAGTCTAAATGAGGTTCCATTTCTCCTTGCCCTGGAAGTGACAAAGGAGGGAAGGGAAGTGTAGTGAATTTAGCCATGGCGCATGCAAAAGATATGAGCCTCCTGGGGGAAGGGACTTTTTTTCATTTGTGTCCTCTCTGTAGTGTGGAGTTTTGACTTCCACATGTACTCTTTGCTAACTTTTAATCATTTATATTTATTTGTTTGTTTTCATTTTTTACTTCTTTGGTGGATATTATTTGTAGCATTTATTTAGCAGAAAATTAACATGAAAATTACCTAATAAAATTAAGTAAGCACAAATATTAGATTTAATCACAGATATATATTTTTCCTTTTGACATAATTTTATTCTCATTCTTTAGTTTTCTGTGTCCAATACAAACGTGAAAGCTCTTGAAGTAGAGAAAAATGTGTTATTTTGCTTGTCTGTAAAGCATCTCAAATATCTATAGCATTCTCTAAAGGTCTGGATTTTGCTGGTTAGAAGTACCAGCAAAGTACCCCTGATTACATAGCAAATAATAAACAAACAAATAGACAAATGAAGGCTTCACACATATTCCTAAAGCAAAGGTGATGCTATAAGAAGAGATATAATTTGTTGAGTTATTTAGATTCCAAAGAAAATGTTTTGGGTCTGTACATGCATTAACAGGCTTCGAATAATTACTTGGCTCAACTGAAGAAATCCAACTCTATCACCACTGCGCACCTAATATTGTTGTCCGCTAATGACCCAGAAAAGAGATAGGAATGAGCTGATATCCTGATTCGTGCAGGAGTGTCACACCAGATCCTACAGAGTTTGAAGCCTCAGGATACTGCTGGCAGGAGAGAAGTAGGCATCTGTGCAAACCTCAAATCCGGTTAATGGCTAAATAGCTCCTCAGGCTACAAAAGGATGTGTCCCCCATGCCTGCGCATGTGAATCAAGTCCTGTTATATTCCAGAACTAAAAAATGGGCAGATTCTGTACAACTGGAACAGTATTTTTGTTTCTTAATATTCTCTCTCTTACATAGCATTTCCATATTGTGAAATTGGAGCTATTTTTTAAATCCACTTTTTTTTTTCTTTTTTTTTCCTACATCATTTTCCCTGTGTTAGTCAACAGTTCTCTGTTATAACAGTAAATAAAATCACAACTGGTGGTGGGAATGAATCTGGACAAATAATATGTCAGAGCCATTTCATGCTGGTTTTATGTTTTGCAAATGAGTAAGTGACAAAAAATTCCTATGCGTACTACACATTTCCCAAAGGGCAAGAGATAAACTCTGAAATCATTTAAATTCAAGGACAGTTAATAAAAGATTTTCCTGTTACTCTTAGAACACTTTTGCACTGTCTGAAGGACAGTTTGAATGGATGCTCATTTTCTCACCACCAAAGTCTGGTGCCATTTTATGACTCATGTGGTGCATAGTTATATCTGAGTCTTCACAGAACTGCTGGAATATCACCTTCAGTATATCCCTTTCAAAATAAAGTGTTATTTCTCTAGAATTGCATTATATGGAGTACATCTATTTTGTTCAGTGTGGAACAAGGACGATTTTTGTTGTACATGAGGCCTAAAGCAAAGAAGCCATCATCTGTGAGTGGTTCTGCAGAAAAAAAATTAAAAAGACAGAAAGTGATGAGAATTCTGTCCATGGCTTAAACTAACATTAAAATGCATTTTTGTTATTTTATTTTCTTCTTTATTGGAATTTAGTTTTGGAAATTGTGAGTGAATTTTATTAATGTAAGGAGGATTTAGTATATTTTTTGGATGATCTCCATTAGATTTACCCACTGCAAATTGTACAATAACCATATCAGTGGGCCATGGCTGTCTTTTTTCTCATTTGTTGTAAGTTAATATCTAAGGCCTTGTATGAGCGGGCATTCATGGTAGAAAATTAAGAAAAATTAAAAATAGGTTTTGTGGCAATAAACCTATTGCAAAAAAAACCAATTTTTTGTTCTTGGCATTTTAATGTAGCTCTTATTAAACAGTGTGAATCAACCAACTATTATCACCTAGCCTTATCCAATACTGTAACATAGACCAATGTACAGACATTTGCACAAGCTATCCAGTGCTCCTATGTGTAGTATCCTTACAGATATGTTTCCTTTTTCTCTTGCCTGCAGGTGTTTTAACGGCACTTTTTTTTGTGTCCTTGCATGCCAAGGAGTTTCTTTGGGTTATGATGTGGAGACATAATGCACGGACCCCATTTCTGGTTACAAATTAAATCCTTTACTTTTGAAAATCTAGGGTTAATATATGTTACACGAAATGTCCATGTGTATAAGCAGCTAATACAATTGGCTATCTATCGCTGTCCACGTGGGCATTGTCACTTCTTCATTGGTTAATATCTTTCTCACTTGTTGCCTTGATTGGATGCCTACTTTTTGCTATCATCCTCTCATTGAATATTGGTTCCTCGCTTCTTTCTTCCTTCTTATCTTGCCAACCTCCCCCTGCATCATTCCTCTACAATCTCAGAGCTCTCCCAGCAACATTCCTCTGCTATTTCAAAGCTCTCCCAGCAGCTGGTCTAGCTTATAATCCTCCACATCAAAGTCCTCTACACCCGTATCATGATGCATCAATACATTCTATACTTATTATAGTTCATTAAAAGATTGTGTATTGGATTCCAGGAGAAGCATCAATAGTATATTTAGGACATATGTAGGCAGACCCTAATATTTATACAAATCCGCATAAAAATTGCAGAGGGGTGCTTGAATTTCAGGCTTATTGCCCAGAACATGAGTGTCTGTTCCTTTAGATTCACTGTTTCATTTTGAGAAGTTCTTGCTACCTTGGTTTGCCATAACAGCAACCTTACATTACTTGGTAAAGTAGAGGTGATATTGTGCATTCTTTCTCCTGTAAACTCTTGCTCTTACTACGAATTTTCCATTGTCTTAGTAAAGGTATGATTTATCTGCCAAGAGTATTTGCAAGATTGCTTGTACTCTACCCTGGAGATGTTTGGGATCTGATAATTACCAGAGTTCAACTGTTGCTTTCAGCTTATAGACTAATAATTAAAATGCTGATTATTTGGAGGAATTAATATCTGTCATTTAAGGGTATAATTTTTCTTTATCAGAGAAAAATCAAAATGCTAAAATAGAAACTGAAATGCAACATAATATTGGGCTTTGAATACTGAATAAATAAGTAGTTGTTTTGGTCTTGGATAGAAAAGGTATTGTAGATTTTTGTCAAAGATATTTGAAAACTCTCTTTCTGAATCATGGTTATCTGCAACATTTACTGGTTTTGGGAGAAGGAAGGCACTAAACTGGATTTTTGAATACGAGTTTTTGTGAGTTTTAGGTTACACAACTCTTACTATATTATGAGTAGTGGAAGCTAAAGTGCTTTTTAATTCTCTGGTGATTTTGATTATGTTTTACTGCATAAGTGAGTTACTAGTTTGACTAAATAGAGTTGCTGCCTTCAGTAACTAGTTTCACCTTTTTTTTTTCAGTTAACATGGTTTATACTCCTCAAAAAGCAGCTTTCTTAGAAATCAGTAGTATTAAGATCAAATTATTGAAAGCAGGAAGTAGAAACTAAAGTCTTGGAAGGCTAAAGATTAACTCAGTTACACAACTGGAGGCATCTAGTTTCATTTCACATCTACTCAGGTAACCAACCCCTCCAGCTCTCACTCCAGAGTGTCACAGATCTCCCATAAGAACCCTAAGCAATGGCACAAGGTTTTTATTCATGCACCAAAGTTAGCTAGTAATTTTTCAGCTACTGATTAGTTTATGTATATCCCTGTGAGAACACAAAGATCAGTTTTTAAATGTGTGCTTACTTCCTGTGGTGTGTATAGTGTTCAAAACTGAGTGAAATGCAGTTTCCCGGAAGGGCTTGTAGCTGTTGCACTACAAATTTTTGCTACCCAGTAAAGCCACCATCGGTTGCATATCCTATAAAAACCTGAGTAGAAAAAGGAGTCTGAAAGACTAAAAGAGGTCTAACATTGTAGAAACTACAAATGGGAATATGGGAGATAGAGGAAATCTTGATATAAAGTGCATGAATTAATAAATGCTTGTAACTTTGGAAACCAAGCTACTTTTTCTCTTTTCTTGCAGCAGGTGCTATTTCAGGATTTCGTGAAGGGAGGTAATGCAGTCTAATACAAGAGAGAAGTTGCTTCTCAAAACCATATTTATGATAAAAATTTGTAAAGAAAGAGTGTACCAAACAAAATTGTAGGCGTATAAAATCACCTATACAGAGATGTATTTTTAAATACAGACTGTGTGAAAGGTGAGAACTAAAAGGTACTCTGCAAAAGATTTGGATTCAGAAGCCGTCATGTAGAAGCTAAAGTTAAATAATTCAGTCTCCTCCTGTACTGGAAGGCAAAGCATAATACTGAAGGATTACAGTTCACTTACAATGATATTGCCAGATAAACCCTAGAGGGAAAGAAATGGAATTTCATTCCAGAGTTTTTAACATTATCTTTCTTTTGTATTCAGGCGATAAGCTAGCAAACTATCCAGCCCCATTGTTATTTTTGGTTTTGTTGTTATTTTATTATGTTGGCAAGAAAAAAGAAACAATGGTCAAAAAAAATGTGTCTGCTTCTGTTCTGAGAATGACAAAACTGATAGTGGAGTGTGCTTCTGTTTTCCTGTGCCTTCCCTGGGCAAGTTTTTCTCACCGTTTTTGCTTTGGCTGTTGTGCAGGTGGTTGACCAGATTGACACCCTGACGTCTGACCTGCAGCTGGAGGATGAGATGACAGACAGTTCCAAAACGGACACACTCAACAGCAGCTCCAGCAGCACAACAGCTTCTAGCTTGGAGAAAGTCAAGTTGCGGGGCAGCACACCACTCATCAAGCCGCCTGCACACCCCTCAGCTATCCTTACCGTGCTGAGGAAGCCAAATCCACCTCCTCCTCCACCACGGCTGACACCCGTTAAGTGTGACAAGCCTCCCAGGCTGCCTCCTTTGGCCAACCCTGTCAAGACTAATGGCACCCTGCTGCGAAATGGAGGCTTGCTGGTTGGACCCAACCGCATCCCAAATGGAGATATATGCTGTACACCAGCCAATAATTTGGAGAAAGTTGCAATGCAGCCTCTGATGCACAGACCTGAGAAAGAGCGATGTCCTCAGCCTGGAGCAAGGGAACGGGTACGATTTAGTGAAAAAGTGCAGTACCATGGCTATTGCCCTGATTGTGATGTTCGGTATAACATTAAAAATAGGGAGGTGCACTTGCACAGTGACCCTGCGCGTGCTATGGGAAAGCTGCCACACCAGTGCCCTCCTCTGCCACCTCCACCACCTCCACTGCCTGCATTTCCTCTGGAAAATGGAGGGCTGGGGTTAAGTCCCAGTAATAGCTTCCCTCCTCCAAGACCTGCAACTGTGCCTCCACAAACTGCACCAAAACCCCAGAAAACCATCCTGAGGAAATCAACTACAACAACAGTGTGATGTATGCCACTTGAAACAACTCTCTCTTTTCCTATGTATAAACATAAATAGGTAATGAGCACTTTCTACTTGAGCAATAAAATGACCCAAGTGAAGTGGCATAAAAATCACATGGTAAGTACAGAGGAATACTCGTTGATCTTGTACTCAGAAAAAAATGTCGTTATGGCAAAGGATGCGGAAAAAATATTTATACTTTAAATTATAGGTTACGAACATGTATTTCAGCTTCATTTGTGCACTGTAGTTTAAAAGACAGTGAAAAGAAAGTTCAGTTTGAAAATACTGAGTGATGGTTCATGATAGATTTTGACCTGACATGGGGAATAACCATTGCTCCTGGGTTTTGGGAAACTTCCTGTTTTTACCAAGTACCTTTTCAAATGCGATTTGATGAAGCAAAGTGGAGTACCAGATAACAGGTTTCGACTGAATTCTAGCAAATGCATTTTTTCTCTGCCTGACAGCTTGATCTAAGGTGTTGTGTGTGCAATAAGGAGGTTGTGAGCAGTGCAATAAGGAGGTAATCATCGGACTTTCAGGCAGCTCAGTCTTTGATGGGGAAGTAAATAAATTGAAAGGTATGTTGACATGGCTTTGAAAAACTGAATTATCTTGCATTTTGTATCTCACCTGCTCAATTGTGCCACAGCCAAGGAGAAGTACTGACTTTTCAGATGAACAGGGATAGTCCCATTAGGTCCCCCCCTCTCCCATTTCTATTGCTCCATCTGCAAAATGGTAGTAATATTTTATCTCACATGTGATGGGGATAGATTAAACCAACAAAGCTCAATCCTAAATTTTTCACAAGTCTTTTGTCTGGTCCCTATATCTTTTTTGAAAGCAAAGAAAATTTTGCTTAAGACCTTCAGGGACATCCACTTAATTTATGTAAAGAGCTTTGAAGTTGAAAAGCTCTGTACAATTACAAAGCATTAACATGCAAAACAAGATATTTTACATGTTAATACATTTTGATGGTGAATGCAATTAATATTCTTACTACTTGAAAAAAGTCCTGAGTGTTTTTAATTATTTTATGAAAGAACATTCTTTTATTCTCACAAAGAGAATTGTTGGGACCTAAAGTTAAAACCCATCCAATCAGTGATAAAAATCTGAAAATAAATCTGTTATTTCCAAAAGTTGTGCCAGATTGATCTCAAATGGCCAACAGCAGATACTATATAAAAGATGGGTTTTTTTTCAGCTAAAATATAAAATTTACTGTATGGCAAAATGGACAAAGCAGATTATTAATGTAAATTTCAGTTTACATACAATAATACATATTAAACTGGAAACCAATCTTCCAGCCATTTCACTGTATACACATTATTTCACTGTATACACATTATAGTACATTTATAGTATTTAATCTGACTGAAACAGCAGCATCAGCATTGCTCTTTACTGGCTCATCATGCTGCAGCACAGGGCATGCAAACAACAGCTCAGACCCAGCTTTGTTAGGAGTTGCCTGGTGATAGTTTTTAAATTGGAAAAACTAGTAGAGAATTTACTCACTGGCGTGTTTTGTGGTGGAGAAAATCCTAAGTGAGCAAGTTTCTCAGTCATAATTTTGACAAAGTATCTGTAGTAGTCTTGGGATGGATTTCAAGAGCATATGCAAGTTAGCTTTCATGCCTCATCTCAATTGATATGACATATGGCTAGCTCATATTGGCCAAAGACCTCTCTTCGTAGCTAAGACTGGAGCTGCTGGGATAAATGGGTTTGATCAGGTATCCTGCTGCAAGAGTGTTGTCACCAGTCTATTGCACAGATGACAGTATATGTCAACCTGTGCAAGCCTCCTATTATTCTCTGTTTTTTCACATTTATTCGTGTATGGCAAAGTCCCCATGTTCCTACATACTTGGAGGGTTTTGTTAAGAAATTGCACCTTGCACTGTATCCATTAGCTGGGCTGCAGTATTTATTTCATCAGTGTAAGCAGATGGGACAATGTTTAGGTTGCCCAGTGTTTTGTGATGCTGAGTCTGTGGAAATTTTGGGACAGTTTTCTTACTGTTGAGGTAAGTTTCCTGTCAGATTATAAAAAAGAGGTGAAAATCTCTCATGCAGGTATGACCAAGAGGAACCTAGAACCTTTAATACTTTGCAGGACTTTTTTGCAAAAAACTGTATTGCAGAACCATGTATCTGGTTTTTTGGTGTAAAAATATTTTTTGCAGATAGATGGAAAAAGTCAGTTCTGATCCAGTAAAAGAAACAGAACATAAATGGACACTGATAGTAAGCAACAGTATGTTTTGAATACTGGGTAAGACCAGGACTATTTTGCTGCCTTGCTTGGGGAAGATAGAAAACAAAGCTCCAGAAATTGCTGTATCTTCTCAAGAGTTTTTTTTTGTTCATCCTGAAATATTTGATATATATACTATGACTATTTAAGGAACTGAGCACAATCGGTTGTAAATTATGTTCATAATAAGAAATTATATCTTTATATGAGTTTTCTCAACTCAGATCTGTCCCTTGATGTTGTTTGCCTGATCTTTTGGCTGACTTCTGTGCAATTTTGCAAGCAGTAATAGAAGAAATAATTTAGTTGAGGCAGAAAATGTAATAGGTAAATTAAAAAAAAAGCAAACACGAAAACTTTGAACAAATTTGTTTAAGTATATTCTTCAGCAGTGCTTGCATGACGATGACTACATTAAACTTAGGGCTTGTTTTTCTTTATGTAGGATTATTATTATTATTTTTAACCTAATTTTCAACACTTTAAGTATAAGAGAACAAGTGGCAGAATTTTTCACAGACGTGTGTGTTTCCTTTCCAGTTCAATGTTGGTTTTGCTAAGTAAAAGTTACTAGTGCATGTCAGTCTCTTTCCTGGATAAATTAATGTGTGAAAAAACAATGATGATGATAAAACCTTTCAGTGTATACGTCTAATGGCTACAGAATGTTTTGGATTCTATTTTTTTTGCAAATACAGTTGTGATTGTGTATAGGAACTACAAATTATATTATCTTCTGTAACCAAGGAGTAACTAACATACTGTAATTTTAATGGATGACTGTTTTTCTTTAGTTTCACAGTTTCAATGTGATTACGTGGTCCAACCTTAAAATTTTAATTTTTTTGCTTCAGATCTGTGTGAGACAAAACATTTGTGTTTAGCAGTCATTAAGATGAACTACAGCCAGCATCAGTAAAAGCTGACCTTTGAAACAAAGCCAGTGTACTTTCCATACACCCACTGCAAGAGGATTGGTTACAGAATCTTTCTGCCACTACATAAATAGTTCTTCGTATGTCTGTGTGTTCCAGTTATGTCCTTGTTTATAAAAACGATTCCACAGTGACAGCCAGTCTGGTAAGTGATAGATCTGCAAATATTTGATAAAAGGAAATCATGATTGATTGAAGGTAATACAAAGCAAAAAAAAAAAAAAGACAAAACAACCAACCTTGCTGATTCTCACAGTATCATGTATTTACTCTTATGAGAAAACTATATATCAGTTATTTCTCAATGGTGTATAACAAGACACAAGAAGAAAGATGCTTATGCTACTATGTAGTAATTGTTACAGATGAAAATGCTCTTCTTGCGCATTGGACAGTACTACATCTTTGTACTGATGAAATGTTTGAAGTGCATGACTGAAGACAACTTCAAAGTTTATCTATATACTTGTGGACTAGCTTCCTGCTACTGTGTTATACTAGTCCAGTGGAATTAGTACCAAAAAATGAACAGATTAAGTGAATGTTGTTTTGCTTGCTTTCCTTCTTTTATTTTGGGTTATAAGAGAGTATGGACCTTTCTGTAACTGTGAGAAACAGAGTCTTTTTATTTTATTTTTTTTTTTTTTTTTCATTTAAAGCATGGAACATGCATATGCTTCTAAAATTACTGTGGCACAGTGGGAACATTGGGTATAGCAGAAGCAGAGTCAGAAAAAGTAGAATCAGGCCATTCTGTCCATGTTGGAAACACCAAAATACATCTCTATGTGAAAGACACCTCCATTTGTGACAGAAGTTTCAAAGTGCACAGGTATTGAAGAGTGTTCATAAATAAATTTGCTGAAACCTTAACTTTTACTACATTACCTAGACAGGAAAGGATTTGAAATGCATCTCTGTTTTTTAACTCACTGACTAAATAAAGGAGTAAAAGTCACTTTTGTTGTTTAGGATGTAACTGAAAAAAATGAGTGATATCTTCATGAAAAGTAAGTTCTAGTACTTAGAATTGAAGGTAGAGAAATGCGAAAAGCTATATGCCTGTCAGTAGGACTTTCAGAATTATCAGGAGGGGAGTTTTATTATTAGCTGTAGTATGAATGTAGAACTTATCAATGAATGCATAGAAAACATAAAATTTAGTAGCATATATTAAATAAAGAAACTGTGGTTAACTACTTTACATCCTGTCCTGTGGACCAGAAAAATGATAAATTTATTAGGAGATTCTAATAACTTAGTAGGACTTCAATATTTCTGACACTTTTCCTTTAAGTACAGCATGGAAGAAGATATGATGCATAATCTCACTGCTAAGGAGGACCATAATACTAAGCTTGCCCCAGACAAGCCATGGAATGGCACACCAAAGTAAGAAGGATGGGGTCCTAGTGAGGGCACTGAGGCTGTTGCTCTGACACTTGCTTTTATGGTGGTGAGACAGTGGCTCCTGAGGTGATAGGAACCAGCAAAGAATACTGGTGAAATACCTTAGAGAAATTAAAGGTGACAGTCCAGCTAAAGTGCTTGGTGGGACGGATATCATGACTGGAGTGTGGCTATTGATCTGTATTGGAATCTGTAGTGTTCAATATCTTTGATAATGACATAAACAGTGGGATCAAGTGCACTCCCAGCAAGTTTGCAAACTACACCAAGCAGAGCGGTGCAGTTGACAAGCCTGAGGGATGGGATGCCATCCAGAGGGGCCTGAACAAACTTGAGATGTGGGCCCATATGAACCTCATGAAGTTCAACAAGGCCAAGTGCAAGGTACTGTACTTGGGTCAGGGCAATCCGCAGTACCAATACAGGCTGGGAGATAAAAGAATTGAGAAGACGCCTGTGGAGAAGGACTTGGGAATACCAGTGGGTGAAAAAGCAGACATAAGCCATCAGTGTGCATCTGCAGCCCGGAAAGCCAGCCGTATCCTGAGCTGCATCAAAAGAAGCAGGGCAAGGGAGGTGATCCTGCCACCCTACTCTGCATTGGTGACACCACAGTTGGAGTACTACATCTAGCTCTGGAGTTAAAGAAAGATATACATCTGTTGGAGCAGGTCCAGAGGAAGGCCACAAAAAAAATGAGGGCTGGAGCTCCTCTCCGGTGAAGACAGGCTGATAGTTGGAGTTGTTCAGCCTGTAGAAGAGATGGCTATGGGCAGACTTTATTGTAGCCTTTCAATACTTAAAGGGAGCTTTAGGAAGAACAGGGACAGACTTTTTAGCCAGCTTGTAGCAATAGCACAAAGGGTAATGGTTTTAAACTAAAGGAGGACAGATTCAGATGTAGGGAAAGAATTTTCTACAATGAAGGAGGTGAAACACTGGAAGAGATTGCCTGGCGAGGTACTAGATGCCCCATTACTATAACTTTTGAAGATCATTTTCATGAAGCTCATGAAAGAGGCTCTGAGCAGTTGAAGATGTCCCAGCTCATTGCAGAGCGGTTGGACTGAATTACCTTTAAAGGTCCCTTCCAACACAAGCCATTCTGTGATTTTATGATCCTGTCCCTGGCCTATGCATGTCCTTAAGGATGGAATGCAAATTCTCATGCTTCAGAAAGCAGGAACTTGATTAAATGCTGCTGAAAGTATTTAGCCACGTCAGCACTTTTACTTGATGTGTGATGATGGGAGAGGCAGTTAAATTGTGATTAAGAACTTTGAATGATAAGAGTGCTGGAAGGGTCAGCTTGGTGCAGGGATATGAAGAAATGAACTTCTGATGGCATAGTATATATGTCGCCCTGGCTCATATCCCTAAACAGGTGTGAATGGTTCCTCTTAGGGATCATTTACATGATCATGCAAAGATGCATTGGTATCATCTTAAATGGGTATGGTGTGTCCACAGTGATGCCTTTCTGTAATGATGGTATGGTAGCTGGTAGTGTAACTCTTTCAGTTAGATAACAAATACTTCTTTCAGTGAGTGTACATCTCCAGTATTTTACTGTCATTGCTAGTTCAGAATACATCTTTCTAGGAGTTATTAATAAATTACAGCCATCACAACACCAAAGTTAATAGTTTAATATAAGGACAGGAGTGGTTTAGCTGTTATGCAAAGAAGTCTGTAGGCTTTGGAGCAAAGATATGTTGTGCTAGGGAAATTAGGAGAAGGTTCTTCACTGACAGGGTGGTCGGTGACTGGAACAGGTTCCTCATGGAAGTAGTCACAGCCCCAGGCCTGTCAGAGTATGTGGAGGGCTGGTGATGCTTTTAGTCATACGTTTTAGTTTTAGGCAGTTCTGCAAGGAATAGGGAGTCGGACTTGATGATCCTTATGGGTCCCTTCCAACTTCAGATATTCTATACAAAATACATGCTGAGTGGCTACTACAGCAGATGGTTATTAAGCATTTACAGATGTCAGGCATTCTCTTTAACAGCCTTTCAAAGAAAGTATCTAGTACAGAGGTTTGCTATTTAATTCACTTAGGTTTTAGCATGGTAAAGTACAGGCCAGGCCACATGCCTGGCCACCTGGGTTAGACTTACTCTCTTTAGTGGCTATATATTGAAGCAGTGATTCATAAAGACTTACTGTCCTTACTAGGTCCCATGTCAGATAGAGCCAATGCCAGCAGCGAAGACCGGACCTGTCACTGGCCAAGGCTGAGCCTATCAGTGATGATGGTAACATTGCCAGGGTAATATATTTTAAAAAGTGGGGGAACAAAAATTCTGCAATTGCAGCTGAAGGGGTGAGAGTTTGTGAGAGAAACAAGTTTGCAGACACTGAGGCCAGTGACGGAGGAGGAGAAGGAAGTGTTTCTGAATCCAGAGAAGAGATTCCCCTGCAGCCCATGCTACAGACCGTGGTGAGTCAGGCTGTCCCTCAACACCCCATGGTGGTCCATGGTGGAGCAGATTCCACCTGCAGCCCATGGAGGACTCTGTGCCAGAGCAGGGGGATGCCCAAAGGAGGCTGTGATCCCATGAGCAGCATGCGCTGGAGCAGGGTCCTGGTAGGACCTGTGGCCCCATGGAGAGAGGAGCCCTCACTGTAGCAGGCTTGCCGCAGGACTTGTGATCTCACAGGGACCCACGCTGGAGTAGTCTGATCCTGGAGAACTGCAGCCTGTGGGAAGGGACCCACACTGGAGCAGTTCATGAAGAACTGCAGCCTGTGGGAACGACTCATCTCTCCCTGTCCCTACTTCAACTCATGAGCCTTTCATTACATTTGTTCTTCACTGTTGAGTTAGGAGGGAGATAGGGAGAGAAGGAGAGAGGTGGAGTGGGTTTGGTGTCTAAGAGTGCTGAGATACACTGAGGCTGTTAGTGGAAAACATCCTTTCCTTATAATTGATATTCAGAAAAGAATATGCCAATTAAAAATTCAGGGAGAAAAAAACCTTTATTTCATACTCTTAAAGGTTTCTTGGAAGTTAAGATTTTCTGGATTGCTTTAACTTAACAAATATTTCGGAGGAAGCTTGTTCATGAATACATGGAAATAAATTTTCCAACAGCAGACCTAATGAACTTTTAAAATAAAAATAGGTATCTAAGCCTGTGTTCTTCTATTTGATATTACCGTTAAATGAAGGAAAAGAATCAACCTTGCCACATAGATGCTGGTTTTAGTCTTGGCTTGACTAGTATCTAAAAAGCATGTAAGGATGCAGGAGAAATGTTTCATATATACATACCATTAAATATTTCAGAGAGGTGATTGGGCTTCACCAGTGTTACTGAGAAGAAAAATATAACCAAAATAGGAACTTGAGTTGTGTTCCAATGTGGTTTCAGTAATCCTTCTAATAAAATACGTCTTTTCATCAGCCTTAAGGTAGGCAAACATGCTAATTCTGAGAAATTTGTAACATTTCTGCACCAAGTTGTCATAAAACCAGTAACGAATACATAATGAAAAGCTTCTCATGGATGTTTGTTTTCTAAAACATAATGCCTGTAGATATGAATGAAAAACAAATGGATTTTTAGCAACAGAAATAACACCAGTCATACTTGATTAATAAGATAGTAGTCAATCTTTTTTTCTGTTAGGGACTTATTGTTTGGGGTTCTTTTTCTTTTTGTCCTACCAAGTATAAGGAGGAAATTGTTTGGGTTTTTTGTGGGGTTTTTTGGGTTTTGTTTCTTGGTTTTGTTTGTTGTTTTGTTTGGGGTTTTTTTTTAATCTTTCCTTTGGGGCTTTTTCCAACTGAAACCAACCAGGAAAGAAAAAAAAAAATACGAAGAAAGAAAAGAGAGAAAAAAATGTCTGCAATAGTTTTGGTTTCTTTATGATATACAACACATCATGTTAAGGCATTTTTAAATACATCAGTGATTCTCACATTTTCTCCTGCTGAGAAACTGACAATTAAAATTCTAGTGGAAAATTGGACTACAGGAGTAGAAATCAACAGACCAATAAATCCACTGAAATTTTTGTAACCATGTTATAAATGTCAATAATTACTGAACAAATTGGGCAAGAAACTGATAAAGATTCAGTGCTCCCATGTATTTTGACAAAAAAGGTCATAGTTCACAAAAACAAATTGTGAGACTCCTTCCATCAACTTACTATGCTTTTACCTGCATTGAAATAGTGCCTGATTGATACCCTTGGTTACGAGTCTCAACGGGAAAGCTTGTGTAGGCCAATAAGCCAATTTTTGATTAGGAATTTATTTTTGTAATTCATAACAATTTTTATAATGAATTCATTGTCATGATAAATCTATTAATGATAATTCTGCGACCTCAGTCATAATATGTTGCTGAGAAATTAAAGTGTATCACTGCGACAGATTTAAAAGCTTTTCAGTAATCACAACTCCTGAATGAGTTTCAGCTATGATGATTCCTAATTTGTAATTTATACATTTGAATGCTGTGTAAACAACTGAATATGATCCTGAATACTTCTCAGTTTTCCTGTGACAACCTGATTTTTAAAAAACAAAATCAAAGAGCAGTATTTCAAGAGTATGTCTAACTTGCAGACTGCTTGAAGGTAAGCTTGGGTTTTGCCAAAACTTGGAAACCAGTCATAAATACTGAAACAATCCTTTTCCTATGATATTACAAAGCATTGTTCTAATTTGGAAAATCATTACAATATGTTGAGTAAATTATTATGTATGTGCATGAAAAGGATATTGTGTGTAAGTGACAGGAAGAGATGAGAAACCCATGTCAGAGTTTCTGAAGTGTCGCAGTCTTCATGATGAACAAAGTTTATAAGCAGTATTGTTGCTGTAGCTAACCGTTGTAGACTTAATATGTGGGTGGAAAGATTAATAGTGAATATAGTCTTTCTCATGGCTTTTTTTTTGTTTTTGAAGACTGGTAGTAAATGGCAACGTGTCCCAAGGAGAATTCATTCCTGGGTAAACTGAATCCCCTTGAAAGCAACCAGCAATGAGATACAAAGGCGTGATGAGAAGAGTATAGGGAAGGGGTGATGAGAAACACATTTCTCCCCTGTTTCCCAAGGGGGAACAGAAAGGGAGAGACACACAGTTGCTGGTGAGCTGAGCAGCTCATGTGCCACAGGCACATGAGATTTAATGGTTCACTTTACTCTTTAGTTTCTTGGTTTGGATCCAATTTATTGCAGTAACTTGTTTTCAATCATTTACCATCTGTTTTGTGTGATGTACAATAGTGAAAAATTTAGCCTCTTTTCTTTGGACAACTTTTTGGTCATTGCTCATTATTTATTCATGCCTTTCTGAACCAAAGAGCTTAAAGGGACTTGAGTTATCAAAAAATAAGAATATTTGCCTACTCACTTTTCACCACTTTTGCTTGCTGACGGAGGGTTCTCTGGCTGCCCAGTCTGTGCTGGTTCCACATTCATTTTGCATTAGAAGTTTTTTCAACATGTTCAGTAGCAAGTATTTTGGCAGAGTATTGAAATTTTAGATGTATTTTCTTTCCCTCAGAAATTATGTCAAGCCCATGTTTATATAAAGCAAATATTTAAATGTAGCTAACAAGATACTAATTTTTCCTAGAAAAAGTAAGGAGGAAAATGCTTCTTTGGTCAAGGTTTCGAAATATGAGGCTTTTCTGGCATATAATTTTCAAGTGCTGCTTTAATAATTTATTTATAAATGCCAAAGCTCCAACTTCAATGGAAGTGCTTACTACTGTTTCAAACATGAAAAATTTAAAAACATTTATAAGCATCGTTTGAGTGTGCTTATCTGTACATAACAGTGTTGCAGCAAATAACTACAAGTTTATGCTGTTACTTCTTACCCTTATTAAGACATAACATTTTACTGATCAGTTATGATTTGGGTCTCTTTAATACTTGTCAACAGTTCAAGCACCAGTTGTCTGGACCTAGGGCATTGCTGAGGATTACATTTATTGAGGGGCTGCTGATTGCAACAAGTACTGCACAGAACAGGAAGTTATTTCCTCCTTCCTAAGGCCCTAACCTTCATTTTCAGCTCAGAAACAGTGTGGGAGAAACAGACATTATGCTGGCCAAACAACTGTTGTCAAAGTTATGCCATGGTGTTGCAGGGCTGAAAAGGAGACGATAAGCAGGCAACAGTAGGAGTCAATGAAAGGAAGGACCCCACTGAATTGGAAAGTAGAGGGTAAAGTAGAGGTGAAGAAGAAAGGGTGAAAGAAAGAGGCAAGAATAGCAAGCCCACCTAGAAAATTCTGTGACTATATAACCATTGTCTGACATCCCATCTTAGATTAGTTTTGAAGGTAATGTCTAAGTTCCTTCTTCACAACATATCTTTTTCTGAAGGCTGCATGGAATGAATTGATACAATAAATTAAATGCATTGTATTTAATATTTGGTTTATATTGAATGTGTAAGGAGTGAGCAGGGAACATTTACTTTAGTTCCACATCATCATGTGTTTGCTACTATTGGTTTTTTTAAATTCATATAATACCTGGAAGTCTTTGTGGCTGAGAAGGAAGTTTTTCTCATGAACTTTCCTGACTAATGTAACCGCAAGAAACCTAAGAACATTCCTGGGATTTCAAATAAAAGAAGTGCAGCATGAAATAGATCACATTTTATGAAAGCTATAGAGGTAGTCCTGTGAGTAAATTAAAATTACACAAGTAGAGATGCATCTTATAGAACATGACAATTAAGAGGAAATTGCATTGAAATGTCATTTTAATTAGCTTAGACAAAAATTAACCCTCTAAACAGACAAGACCAAAACCACCCCTAGAGCTAATGGCTACATTATTAGTTATATCAGGAGTGAATTGGCCCACTGTACTCATGATAGAATATGGAGCTAGAAAAGGGCATGAAAAAAGATGAACTGGAAACAGATATGAAAAAGAATTTTTAGAATTGTGCATTTGTGAAGTAGCCACTAGACAAAGCAGTTGGTGAAGAGCACAAGGGGACAAGAAGAGGGGAACAGTGAGAGCGGTGGGGAGGGGAAGACTGATATCTCTCAGTAGCTGCTTCAAATAAAAAAGATCTGTGTGGGTGAAGGCTGATATCCTTAAGAGTTCTTTTTATTCACTGCTGTAATGAGGGGTAAATTGGCAATATTGAAACCTATTTAGTATATTCTCTAGAGTTGTGTATCAGTCAAATTACAGAATCATAGAATGGTTTAAGTTGGAAGAGACCATTAAAGGTCATCTAGTCCAAACCCTCTGCAATGAGCAGGAAATTCTTCAACCAGACCAGGTTACTGAAAACCCCATCCAGTCTGGCCTGGAAAACTTCCAAGGATGGGGCATCCACAGCTTCTCTGGGTAACCTATTCCAGTGTCTCACTACTCTCACAGTAAAGAATTTCTTCCTAATATCTAATCTAAACATACTCTATTTCAGTTTAAAACTGTTGCTCCTTGTATTATTACAACGTGCTCTTATAAAAAGTCCCACTCCAGATTTTTTTTTTGTAGGCCTCCCTTAGGGTCTGGGAGGCTGCTATAAGGTCTCTTCAGAGTCTTTTTTCTCTCTCAGCCTGTCCATAGGAGAGTTGCTCCAGCCTTCTCATCCCCCTTTTGGCCCTCCTCTAAACCTACACCAACAGGTCCACATCCTTCTTATATTGAGAGCCTCAGAGCTGGATGCCATACTCCAGTTGGGATCTCACAAGAGAGGAGTTGAGGGGCAGAATCACCTCCCTTGACGTGCTTGTCATGCTCCTTTTGATGCATAGGTTGGCTTTCTGGGCTGCAAGCACCGTTGCCTGTACATGTCTATTTTTTCTTCCATCCATCCAATAATCCAAGTCCTTCTCAGAGCTACTCTCAATGCCTTCTTTCCCCGACCCTGTACTGTTACTGGTGGTTGCTGCAACCCAGGTGCAGGACCTTGCACTTAGCCTTGTTGAACTTCATCATTAGATGTATGCTCGGAAAAAAAAAAAAAACAAAACAAAAAAAAACCAACAAACTGATAGTGTCTTTAAAAAGGTTAATTCACAGGAAAACATAAATAATCAGTTTATTCCACTCTGTGACAAATTTTAGCTCTGTGTATAGTTATAGAAACATTGCTTTTTAAGAACTATTGTCATATGACATTATCTTTTCAAAATGGAGGTATTCATGTTGCAGGCTCTGTAAAACAGCTTGTGCAATAATTAGAAAAAGCGGGCTAAATTGTCCAGTTGAGGAAGGGTGTGGTAAGGTTTTAAATTGCTTAAGTGATAAGTATTCATTGAAAGTAGTTACATTCAAATGCCTCATATTTTAACATATTTGAGACATATTGAAATATGCATAATAAAATTTTGACAACATTGTCTATTTAAACAGAAAGAATTCCTAAACAAAGCTGTCAGAGTAAATCAGCTTTTCCTGTTTAAAGAAAACTCTTTAAGCCTGCAGCATAGTTCTTAAGTTTGAAGCGTGGAACTTCCATGTATCTTGTAGAATCACAGAAAGGTGCTGCACACCTGTATTCTATCACAGAGTGATGGAATGTATAGAGTTGCACCAAGAAATTTCCAAGATTGATCCCAAGAATAAATTAATAAAATGTAGTGTCTGTTCCAGCCTACCTGGGAAAGTTAAGACATTTTTGATAAACTCATGAACTTGCTTATACTGCTTTCTCAAAATACTCTTTCTTACAATGACTCACACATGCCTTTCTGGACCATAATGATTTTTGTTGGATATGCATTCTCCAGGTTTGAAAGCAACGTGTTGCTGATCTAAACCTCATGCAGATGTGTGAGTTACCAAGGCGTATACTATTTTGCATAAAAGCAGTTCACTTACATTCAGAGTAATTAATTCTCTGCATATTTTATTTTTGTTTTGGTGTCTATTTTTGGTTCTGTTTTTTAATATTTACCTACCATAGAAAAATAATAATGAAATAGATACCATACAACTGGTATTGGTTTTAACTACAGACTGCTATATGGTTTTTAAGTATTTTTATCTATAGATGAAATTCCTATATCCTCTGAAAAATTGCAGGAATACAGATGTATTTGGAAAAATACACTAAGGTGTCTGCTCTCAGAACACAAGTTTGTTTACAAATGCTCATAGCAAAAATAAATGTTGGAAATCATGAAACTGCATATATTTCAGGAATGTAACTCCACTTGATAACTTGATTTTGCACAGACAGCCTGATATTGGACTGGGTACAGAATCTTTCTGTGCCAAATGCCTGTTTAAAAGACCCAGGAATAATTTTGCATTTCACAGAGCTAATAGATTTTTCTTTTTATAATTTACTAACATCTCCAAAGGAAGGAATGTTGCTATAAACAATTTTTCTTCTTGTATTCTCATGTGACTTCTGCAGAGATCTATTTCTACTGAAAATTATATTCAATTTGCTCGAAAAATAATATTGTAAAGAAAATATATCTGTACCTGGCTAGATGTTTATGCTTGTAAAGATTAGTTCTACTCAAGCTTTTTTTTTCCTTAGATACAAATTATGTTGAAACTCATAATCTAAGGAAGGAAAAGATTTAAGTAAAAGGTATAGAACAGCAAAACAGCACAGTGAAATGTGGTTAGAGAAACTACGGAGCCTGGGTAGAAAACCAGGAATGATTGAAAGGCTAAAATTTTGTTTCTTTGAGCTATTAGTACTTGCAGGTACAGCATAAGTTCTATCAAGAGTCAGGTAAACATTTTAGTGTAGACTGTGAAGGAAACAAATAGGCAGGCTACTTACTATCATGGACAATTTTTTTGTGAAGAGTGGAAGAAAATGAGCATGTCGTAAGAGGCTTTAGTGTTTTTCATAGCAATAAATTAAGAATTCTGTTGTAAATAATAATGATACCCCATTCTGAAAAAGCTTCCTTTTATTGCAGATCCTTCAACAGCAAATAACACTGAAATCATATTTTTATAAAAAAATATTTTTTAATGAAAAACATCAGGTTCACACATGGAGAAACTCTTGACCACTTGGTTGACTGTAGGCATGTGTGGAAACCTTCAAGGAAACAGTAAATAGAAAATCTTCATTACGCTGTTCAAAATCCCTTTTCAGAAGATAGTGGACATAAAAAGTCTTAGCTTAAAATTACTTTTTAGATTAATTATTTTATTGTATAACTACTACCTTAATGATATCCAAATATCATAGAATCATAGAATGGTTTGGGACTTAAAGATCATCTATTTCCAAACTTCCTACCATGCGCAGGGGCATCTTCCAGTAGATCTGGTTGCTCAAAGATCATCCAACCTGAACACTTCTACAGTTTGAGAATTTTAAAGTTATGTATTCAAGCATCAAAAAATAGAGGTATTCATGAATGTTTCTTATGCTGAGAGCAGGTAAGAGCTGGAAGCTGATGCTCAAAGTGCCATATTGTATCCATCCCTGAAAGCATTCAAATTTCTTTGGGACAAGGTCCAGAACAACCTGGTCTAACTGTAAAGTCAGCTCTGCTTTGGGCTAGACTCTGACTACTCCTTCCAGCTTCAATTTTTCTCCAATTATTTTTAATGAACTGGCTGGAGGTAACTAAAACTATCTGAAGAAATTGGCTTACAAAGTTGCTGCCTATTTCAGCAAACATCAACATGTGGAGTTTCACTAATGGAAAGATAATACTAATAATGCCTAGTTTAATCCTTAAATTCTTTCCAGAAGATATGTTTGAGATTGTTAATATGTTTTCTAAGCCATGTATTAAGGCTGGTTTTGCTCAGGAAGTAATGTACCATAAAAGATAGGTATTGATGATGCATGTGTTTGCCATGGGCTATTTCAGATTTAGGAATCTGCAGAAAGCTGTGTTAGAATTCTCTTATGTATGCAGTGTTCTGGGTGATTTGGTCTTAATTTCCTTGAATTAGTTAAAAAATAGCAAAAACACAAAGTGTATGTCTCTGTATCTGAATTTCCCTCATAAATTTCTCTTTCAGTCTCTTAACACTGAGTATTGCCTGAAGTAATTTTTAGTACCATTCTTTTTCCTGCTCTGTGGATATCTGCAATAAATATATGAGTCTGCGGTTTCAGGCTGTTCACTGAATGCTTTCCACGGTTGATTCAGTCTTGCCACCACTACATTCTTAATTTTGTTGATTTGTGAATTGAAATGAAAGCTCTGGTTTGCTGTATCATTTTTATCATATATCACTGTTGTTTATTGTTGAAGCAGAGTATAATCATCAGAACTTCCGTTAGATTTAGTTAATGACATTATCAGTGGCATTATAATTTAACATTGGCTTGCTTCCTTGAGTTATCACGTAATAATGACGTCTTTGAGCATAATCATGCCTTTCTTTCCATTCCTTAACCCACAAGCATAAGAACGTGCCTTCTGTCACTCCTATTTATTGATATCGTCAGTTTACTGGCTGTAGATATTCTGGCCCATTGAATCCATTCAGTAGTGTGCTGAGTTAGTGACTGGATGTGATTTTCCAGAGATACTTATAAATACTTTATTATTAATAAGTTTTCATGTCAGTAGCAACCCTGTATATAGGGCTGAGCAAAATATTGTGTCCATTTAGGAAAAAAGCAACAACCCAAAACCAAACAAGAAAACAAAACAAGAGCTGTGCTTCTGCCTATGTTAGCAACTTGTGGAATGCATGAAATACACAGTTATATGTCAGTTAGCTCTCTCTTAAGACCATTTGTTTCAATAGCAACTTATGTTTTTCAGAAGTGCTGGGCGATTAGAATTACTTTGCCAATATTACCACTGAATTCCAGTAGGACTGGTAGGCATTGTTGATTTGAATGTCACAGGCGATGAAGCAACCCAGTGATGCAGTGTATCCTTTCTACAGATCAAACATAGTGTAATTTCTAAAGTAACAGCAGATCCTGTAGGAAGATTTTTCATGAAAGTATTCATTTACTTTGTACTCTCATTTGCCTTACAGAGAGAGAAAATCACAAATGCATAAAATAATCCCAAAACCTGCTCATGAAATGTTCAGACTAGATGAAAGATTGTGAATTGGGGTGATTAAATTATTATAGACAGTAGCTCAGGCTCTTTACACATACAGATGAACGCAAATAGGTGGAAATTATGTGAAATCTCAGCACTCAATTGCTTCCCAATTCTCTTAACTGCAGTAATTTAATTGACATGGAACTTAGTTTCTGATTGCTTCCCTAATCTGGACTCTTTTTTTCAGGGGTTCAGTTACCTGAAAAACTTAACCAGAGAAACTTTAGAAGGAAATATTTTGCGGCATTCTCTATTGCTCCCATCTATAGGAATATGTTTTTTTAATCTATCTATCTTGCTATTTTTGTATGTATGTATGTATCTAGTTACTTATTTGTGGTCAGTAGATCCTGGAAGAGTATCTAATTGGGAAATATTGCTGTCATATAGTGCTGTATACCAAAAAGACAGGTATCTAAAAGAAAAACTTAATCTTTCTTGCGTTTTGCAATTACTAAAGAAATTACGTCTAGAAGCAGTCAAGAAGAATACAAAACTGGAGTCAATGATACACATTCTTTGGTCTTGACACCATAATGAGTCTGCTGTTTTGTCCTGTTTAGTTTCATGGAATAAATTACAGTGACTCTGTTAGGACGTCTTATGTGTCTGTGTGACAGCTGGTATAACTGTTCCTCCTGTACTTCTTTTCATTGTAGTTTTTGGGCACCATGTAGGTACTACAGGTACAGCAGGTAGTGAGGGTAGACTATGCCTCCTGGGAGAAGAGCAGGGAATGCTGCAGAATAATATGATTGGGCATGTGGGATGGAAATTATGGAATGGGCAGAGAACATCTAGCACTGTTGCACTGGCAATAAGGAAGACATATAAAAACCAAAAAAGTGATTTTTTTGAATGTTATTGACTAGTAGGAAGCCATGAAATAAAATGCTGAGTGTGAAACAAGCCTGGAGGCACTTTCTGGACAAGGGAACATTTGTTCAAAACCAATTTCATTTTGATCCATTCTCACACAGCAGATCCAAGTTGTCTTTTCCCATTGTTACGTTATATCAGGGGCTCTACAGAAACCTAACATTACAAATTGAATGACCTTTTGGTCTTGAAACACTCATTTTAAGAAGGATCCTGGCAGAGCTGCCTGAAAACTGCATGCCATTTCAGGTTCCAAGACAGAACTTTTGCATGTAATTTCTCTGCTTAGTGCCCTAGGGTAGCAGTCAAAATTCTTTTAGGTAGCAGACTATTAGGATAGAGATGAGGAGAGAGCAGTCTGGTTTTCGTATAAAATGTCTTTCTTTGTTTGTAATTCTTTCTCATCAGAATCCTCCCATTGTCTGTAGTGAGTCATTAACTGCAGTCATACTGTCTTGCTCAATGACTTGTGCATTATTTTCATCAAAAATTGCTTAGTTGCATCAAAAGCAATGGGGGAAGATCTCAGAGTAATTTATAATTGGGAATCATGGTTATCTCTGAACAGAAGACTGGGGCTAAAATCCAGTCAGATGAGGGAAATGGTCATTGCTTTTCTCACCTCTAGAAGGATATTTTAACATTTAAAATGTGGTTTCATCTCTTCTTTCCTCTCTTCCCTCTCTTCCCTCTCTTTTCTATGTGCCTTCTCTGGATGCATTTCAAACAGAAAAAAAAAAAAAAAAAAAAGGACAGTTAATTCATTTTGAGCAGACCCGATCTGGACAGTTTTTACTAAGAAAATCTATGTTAAAAGGGAAATTAGGTACAAGGATGATTGTTTCTGGATCACAATCAAATGTGAAGGTCAGCTGGGCAAAGCGGCTCAGCCCTGTAAATCACCTTTGCATATCTACAAACCCCAAAATATATAAGGTTGCAAGGCTACAGCTGTTATAAAGGCGTCTCCAGGATTCAGTAGTCACTAACTCCAGGCATTTCAAGTTTGAATTTTTGTAGTTATGTTATTTTCTAATCATCTGTGCCATGCAGTTAGATAGAACTGGATTCACTTCAAATGTCCCTTCCAAGATAAACTAGTGGTTTTGTATCACTTCACTACTTGAAATCCTTATAACTTTTGTGAAATTTCAGATAAGTCTAGGAAAGAAGTTCAAGTTTAATATCTCTCTTTCTTTCTGTTTTTCCCATTCTTCCCTTTGACAAAGCAATGTTCCATTATTGCTCAGTTTTACCAGAAGTAGTTGGTTTTTACTGAATATTTGGCATAGTCTAGTTAAAATTACTTTGAATGGAAAATGATATTCAGAGATTGAAATTTCAGTTGATTGAAATTTCAATACCTTACACCTTCCTATAAAAGCAAAACTGAAGCAATAATGTGCTATTTTAGTAAATTATTTTATGTATTGAGAATGTGTAAACAGTTTGGTTTCTTTAGAAGAATTCAGCAAGAAGAATTCTTGTTCTGGATATTAACTTTAGATTCCCTAAAATTTTTTTTGATTGGTTTCCATCTGTATTTTTGTATGTATGATCAATGTAAATTTTGTCCTAAATACTTATGATGCAAATCAAAATACAACTTGGCCCACACAGACTTTTCCTCCTGTCTTCCGATATATTTTAGTTTTCCAAGTTACAAATTTCCCTTCAGTGTAAAGCAGCTTTGATCTAGGATTTTGAATGTGCAACGGTTTCACTTTGCTGTGGACAGCTTTCTTTTTTTGTACCTTGGAAGTAATATTACAGACAATTCTGATCTCATGTATATAATTTAATGGCAATAGCTCTATTACAGTCACCTCATTGCATCTCTTGCCCGTCCTAGCTCAGTGGAACTGAAGGCTGGGATTTGGGAAAGACAGTGCTCAGATGAGCATCACTACCTTCAATCTTTTATGTGGTGTCACCACAGGAGATGGAATAAATGGGTGTCACTGGGGCCAGTTCTGCAGCTCATTCTTACAGGTAAACAAGCACTCTTGAAGTCTCAAAGGTACCCAAGATTTCTCTCCACAAGCTGTTTTGGCAAGTTCAACAGAGAATTTTGTGTTTAAATACTTTGTATTAGAAATTGCTGTAAAAGTATTGTGCATCATTTATGTGTCTGCTACATTCACTTCTGTGGGGCCCAGAAATTTCTTAGGATGTATGCTTGGATCCTGAGCAAGAGGCTTATTGTGCATTTTCTTTCAGAATATGTTTTTGGGTGACTTTTCGCCTGTTAGCATGTAAATGATTTAAGAGGTCTGCACACTGCAGGATCACCAGTTGAGATTGGAAATGCACATAGGCTTCCTTTCCCCCAGGAACCCATCAAGTCAGGTAGAAAACAATATAAGCAGTGATTTAGAGAGTGAATTTAAGAGCAAGTCGCAGGAGTGAGTTAACTCTGTAGCAGAGATGAACTTTAGATAATCCATGTTTTTAGGTTCTTATCAATAAAACTGAGAGAGGAAAACTTCCAGAATCTTAATTACTAAGAAAATAATTTAAAATAAAGTATTTATTTTCAGCTAACAGCCAGTCACATGTGATGACACATTACCTGCCCTCCATGTGTCTCTAATGCAGAGAAATGTGTGGTTTATAGCCCAGAACGTCTTTAAGACAGTGGCATGGTGTAATGTGTAATGGGACACCATCTATATAAAACATAGACATTTGGGGTAAGTGCAAACTAATTTCATCCCTGTGGCCATGATCAGACTTGCATAATTAAAAAAAAAAATCTAAACCCACCCCCTTCCAAAAAAACAAAACAAAAAAAAAAATCAAAAATACCTACAAAAAACAAAACTCAACCCAAAATTCTTAAGAATTTGTTAAGAAAATGCCTATTATGAAAATGTGAATTATTTTGCTGTTACTATACTGATGGCCATAAATTATAACATTTACAAAGGACTATAGACATGTTGGCATGCCCACTTATTCTTTCTGATAGTAAAAATTCTTGTGTTATCTACAAATTCATCATCAGACATGCTGCTGGCATTCAACTAGCTGAAGATTATTTTTTACAGAAATTTTGTCAGGAAAGTAAAAAGCATCGTGTCTAAATAGAAATGCACTTACTGGAAAGTTTCAGGGTAACCAGTGACTCTTTTGATGCTCCATGCAGATAGAGGGCTTAGGCAAATGTAAACATATTACTGTTTGTTTTGAAAAGTCTTACATTATCTTCATATTATGTTTAAAATGTGTCAATATAATTTTTAGTTATGCATTCACCAGGTTTGTTTAAATGCAGAGAGGATAAAGAAAATATACCTCTTAAAAGTACTGTGAAGCTTGTTATAATTAATCTCAATAGTTCAATTGAAGCTCTAGAAATTAAGCTTAAAATGCTGAAATTTAAGGTAATGTAGGCATTTCTTATCTAAACTCTGGGTTAAATATCAGAGCATCTGTTTCACACCTTTGCAGTTATTTGCATTTATTCTATAAATAAATTATTAAATAAATTATTTAGCAGGTTCTGGCCCTCTATGTGATTTGTGCAGTGAGCACAAAACGTGATGACTGAATTCAAAATGCACCTTTAAGTGGTTAATGCTGTGTACTAATTAAATGGTATCACTGGTTTACATGGTTTCTGTAATATTGCTGTGCCATAATTGCAGAATTTCATTGTTACAGCTGATGAACTTTGTATTTTAGAAAACAAATGGATTTATGTGCATGCATGACCCAGAATAAAAAAGGGGAAAATAAAAACCAAAACCAAACAAACAACTAAACTTGGAAATAATATTTTTAGGTAGTATTTTATGTGTGAAATACATATTTGAATTGGATAACAGCAGAAATTTTTTACTAATTTTCTTCTGAAAATCCGTTATTTCTTTAAGATAGAACTTATATATGAGAAATGTTGTAAGTTCAAAATATTGTAACAATTGTGCTAAAGAAAACTGTAGTTTTTTCAGCAACTGTAATAGATCTTATGTGCATAAGTAAAACAAGTTTCTCAGTACAAATCAGCTGCTGACCCTGCACAGGGTTGTAGCTGCAGGAGGATGCTAGAGGAGAGTCTAAATGGCATTTCCAGACATCCTTGAGTGTCCATAAGCAAGAGAAAGGGTATGACAGAAAATAGAAAAAGTGAGTTATTTCATATATAGTATATACAGCTATGTAACTTGTGAGAGTATTAATTTTGTAAGTCATTAGTGAGTAGAAATGTAGGAAGGAAGTGCATGTGTATAATAGATAGGGAGCATCCTCTTTCCTCTGAAGTTTCATTGGAACAGTCAATGAGCAGTGACCAGGCATGTAAAGCACACGGTATGATTAAGAAATTGAAGAAAGAACAGTTGAGTAACTATTGTAAGGGCTAGGAAGCTGAATAACAGCAAAATAAAAAGTAAAATTTCCATTTGTTGAAAGGAATTTAGTATCTTTTTAGTACTACCTAAATTTATGGTTTGCATAACTGGAACAGTGTGTTCTGAGGTTGTCACTTTTGAGGTTATCTGTGTAGCAAGTTCACAATAGTATGTGCCAATGAAGACATAAGTACTTAGGTTTAGATTAAGCCATTCCAATATGAGGATCATAAATTCATATGGAAATATTAAAGTACACAGTGATGGTAAAAAAAGTCTTTCAGGTCCATCTGTACAGGGGTAACAGTGTCTGAATTACTCTTTAGGAAAAGATCAGAAATACTGGAGAGCCTACTGATCACTTGAAGTAGTTAGGGAACAGTAGCGGAAGAGATCAGCAGGTTTGCAGGGTTTGAAGAGTATCAATCTACATTTTTCCAGTAAGTGAAAGTTTTCATTTTTCACAAAGCAGAATAGGAAGCATCATGTGGCAATATATTTCACCTCTGTTAAAAAATGCTTTGATGGAAGTGAATACCACAAGAAATAAAATGACAAATCACTACTTATTATTATATGCTAGGATTCTTCAGATTATAATTTTCTTGAGTAAAGGCATATAATACACCTTGGCCATAAGTCTGCCTGCCCACACAGGAGCTGAGACTCACACAGGCAGGTGTGATACAGCATGCTCTTGGGGTGGGAACCCTGCACTCCAACCACCCATTGTGTGCCTACCCAGGAGTAGTGGGTGTAGACACACTCTTGGGTGTCTGTTAAACTGTAAAAGTCACCACTGTCTTGGTAATCGGGTTGTGTGCACAGCTTACATATAGTTTAGTTTTTTCACTGATGTAGATAACCTGCTTGTTGTCCAGATTATATTGCCTGCCAAATTTCAGGGCTTATGTAGGTGAGTAGATGTCCACATAATGAGAGACATCAGCATAAGTAATAGAGTGGAACAAACAAAAGATAAATGCAGGGGCCTTTCACATAGTTGCTGTATTATGGTCTTGTTTGAAAGATGCAAGTGAACCTGAAATAAGCCTCATGGAGCATAACTGATTCAGCAGTACAGAAGATTAAATTATAAAATTAATACATATTTTATCTCTGTATCTGCCATCAAAACCCATCAATTTAGCACTATCAAGTATCACAAAAGAAATGAAATTAAAAGTCTACTGTAAGAGCATTAAATCAAGAAGTGATTTCAATTGATTTTTTTTTTTAAAGTTTTTGGAAATACCGGGGTATTTCTGTAAGCACTGAAAAGTAACCAATACTTGTATGAATAAGTGTGATTTCTGAATATACTCTAAATTTCGTATTTATTAAAAATTTGTCACCTTAGGAGATTTTTAAACATAGTTTTCTTAATTACTAAAAATTAAATGAGAAATTTAAATATCATTAAGAATGATTAGTATACTATGTCTTACAGGCTTCAACATTAGGAATTAGACTTTACTTAGATAATATAAATAACTTCCTTGGATTTTCCTTCTGATTGCGTTTCAGTTAACAGGCCATTATTTCAAAATCCTATTAAACAGAGGGGTTTATCTTTTTAATCTTGTAATTTTCTGAGGGAGAACTTTGTGTTATTGTCTTGAATAAGATTGAGAGCATATTGATCCTTCTCTTAACAGCTTTTATGTTACTTTATTCTGATTGCCTATTTTTTAAAGGGGGAAAAAAAAGAAAAAATCCAAGACACCATCATCCCACTTAGCTTTTGTACTGTTACTATTTGACAGCTGCAATAAAATACAGTTATTACTAATTGCTTCTACACATAGATTTATTAAATTACTGTCTGAACAGCAGAAGACTTGTATTTCAATTGAAACCTCTAAAGCTCAAATCACAATTTGGTACTGCTGATGCAATCTTATCAGTTACTGGAATATTCAGCTAACTCTTATTCAGTTCACACTATTTGAACTTTCCTTTTTATGGGAGCTATTCATGGGGCAAAGGAGGGAGGATAACATGGAAAGAATTATTCTTCTCTAATGTCTATTGTAGAAAATCCTTGCATACAAGATAATTCCCTTTTTTACTAGTGTATAGTTTGGCCCAGCCTACAGACAAGATAGAAGGCTTGCTTTTTTGATTGCTATGTGCAGATGCAGTGCTATATTCCTATTAACATTAGAAACATGAGAAATATAACTAACACAGTACTGGTCTTATAGCGCAAGTCATCAATAAGAAAAGGTGGCAATTTTGCTTTCCACTATTATTACCGTCTGAGGTTATCACTAGGCTGCGTTATTTCAAACAATGGAAGCCAGAAGGGCCCAAATTGTTCATATGCATCCATCCTGTTTAACTCTGGAAGGAAAACCAGTGTATTTTGACTCATGCTAAAAGTAAAATGTGGAGAGTGTATGGCCAAACTGAAAAACCGAAATCTGTCATTCCTTTCAACATTTAGATATTCTAGCTGACACAAATCCAATTGTTTTTCATTCACTCAAAAATAAAGCATGAGACAGATGTGCTAGATTTACAAATTGCTGGAGAAGGAGATGATGATTTTAGACTGCCTTTCTTTTGACCTCTGTAGCTAGAGATAGATGAGAGCAATCCAAATCGAGTTGCTCCCTCTGCCTGAGGCACTTTGAACTCACAGCATGTTCTCTGTTTCTGTATGGAGCAGTGTGGCTTCAGCTGCTCGCAGCTGCAGATCCAGCTTCTTGGAGGCTCTGGTAGAAGAAGGTGCTGTGAGAGAGGAGAGAGAGCTGGGATAATTGTTGTGTCTTAGAAAAGCAATAAGCACCACACTGAGAAGACAGAGTATCCCTTTTTCATCTACTGTAATCTACACCTGAAGGAGAGATTGAACTACCAGATAGGTCATGCTGTGCAGCTTTCCCCTTTATCAACAACCACAAATACCAAAAACTGTGAGGAAAGCCCTTAATTTGTTCTGTCCTCCTGTCCTTCAATCTCAGATCCCATACCAGAAGCTGACTTTTCCCAAGCCACAAAGAGGAAATGAAGTCTTCTGATTCTTTTTAACTTTACCCCCTCATATCTCTCCAGCCCTTTAAGGAAAGCCATATTCTCCTGATGAGTCAGCTACCTGTTGCTCTTTACAGCAGCAAAGGCAAATGAGTGTCTTTCAGCTGGAATATGTTCAGGCATTCCCGAAAATAGCCTAGAATTTGGTTCTTGAAGTAAAACAAGTTCAAAGTTATAGTGAGATTTTTAATAGAAGATTACAGGAGGATGCAGCTAGCAATTTACCATTCAGCATGTACTCTGTGTTGGTGGGAGGAGTGGTAAGACTTCACCGAAAATGGAGGCTGGTGCTGTAGAAAAAGGCTTTTCAGAAGTGAACTGTCAGCTTGTCATTTGTCCATAATATACTTTGCAGGTTTGACTTGGTATACGGTGAAGTTTTTGTTACACCATCAATGAGCTTTCAGCTGACTGCTGACTTACAGTTGTGATGAGTGCAGGGAGTTATATACCCACATGCTAAAAGCTTTTTATATTTTTTCCTGGTTTTCTGTTTTCTTATTCTGTTATTGGAAAATCATTATGACACAGGTAAAGCAGTTTACGAAGATAAATTTAACATCTTTGCATTTAGTGATGCATTTAGTGATGCTTAAACATTGATGCCTTTATTTTTTTTAACCTAGGGAATGTATTTTGAAAGTTAAGTATTTATCTGTAAGCAGTAAGAAGGTACTTCTAATTATTAATATGGTGTCATGGTTTAAGCCCAGCCATAAATCAGCCACACAGTTTGTTAGCTCCCTCCCTCTTTCCTCTTGCCGCTTCTGGAGGAATGAAACTCCCACGGGTTGAGATAAGAACAGTCCAGTAACTAAGGCATAACACAAACCACTGCTGCTGCCACCAATAATAATAATGACAAGGGAAACAAAAAGGGAAGAGAATACAACCGCTCACCACCCACTGATAGATACCCAGCCAGACTGAGCAGTGAACTAACTCTGGGTCTCTGCTCCCAGTTTTTGCATCCTGGGCATGGCGTGCTGCGGCATGGAATACCTCTTTGGTTAGTTTGGGTCAGGTGTCCTGTCTCTGCTTCCTCCTGGCTTCCCCTCCTCCCTGGC
>JARCZZ010046324.1:0-11417 GCA_030323915.1 Brotogeris chrysoptera | reverse complement strand
CCCAAAAATCAAAAACACAGTGCTGCACCAGCTACCAAGAAGGAGAAAAATGACTGCTGCTGCTGAACCCAGGACACCACTGTACCTAATTGACAAGTAAAATTTTTCATTGATCTACAATGTTTATTAAGGTATTTCAGAAAATAAGTTTGGTGTTAGGTTTTCATTTGGTTTTTGTTTTGTTTTGGCGTTGTCCCACCCCTTCCCCAAATCTGTAAAAACTCCACATCACTTTACAATAATTTAGAACTTAAAATATATCTCTTTTTTAAATGTATAAATTAAAGATATAAACAAAGGGCATTCTCTCACTCTGAACATTCAGAGAAAGAGAACAGCTAGTGTGTATCTTTAAACACATGCTCTATCATCATGGAATAACCACTCGTAGGGTCACCAGATCCCTTTTGAGAACAGGCTCACCTCCCTCTTCAGCTTCATTAGAGACTGAAGGGCTGTAAGCACAGAGGTACCAAACTTTTTTTTTTAGTAAAAGAGGAAGAATATCCAAGTAACAACACTGAAGCACAGCAAGTCATACATCTCCCTGTTTCGACAGTAAATTAGCTTGTAGAGAGCTCCACACCACAATGTGTAAACTGCTTCCTGTATCAAACTGAGCTATTATCGATTCTTCTATAATGCAGCACATTATGCCCTCAAAATAGGGGAAAGGAAAAAAATGCTTCTGCTGGAGCGAGTTGAGAAGGATAAACAGGCATAGATAAGCCAAGGTTTCCTTTGTCAAGAATCTTTTCTCCCATGTGCTGGCATATTATAAGATATTATATCACTATTAGTGGGGCTCGCATCTAAAAAAAAACCAAAACCCCACCCCTACTCATTGCCCTGATGGAAGCTGCTGTCAACAGGATCATTTGGAGAGCTCATCTGGAAAACATAGCCAGAAACCCTGCCTCTCTAAATCACAGGTTTGGTGAAGATTAGCCTGCATATAAAAACCAGCTGACATGATTTTCAGGACACTCATAGGAATGGTTGGGAGACAGAGATGCTTTTCAGTCTGCTCAGGAAAATGGGCAGGAGAAAGGAGCAAGTGAGTGAGTTTATCATCACAATCTTAAATATGCACACACTTAGCAGTTAACACTTACGGATTAATTTTCTATATAACCTTAATTTATTTAAAATACTTCTATTGTTTTTATTCTGACTGCCTCAAGGTGTCTATATGACAATAAAACAAAGTCTCTGTATTATGTGTATTAAGTAATATACATACATACACTTGTGTAATATAGACACACACAGAGTAAAACAAGATCAGAAATAAAATACAATTTATCACTTAACCTTTTTTTGTAAACTATTGTGCTATTTTGCTCAATAATTTACACTGAAATATGTTTTCACTGATTAAAATCCATTCTAGCTATTACACAGCTTTTATGTCTTGGTGCTTGAGAATAATATTTTTCTGAAGTAATTTTCCTTAACAATAAAATACACATTACAGTTATATTACTACTTCTAAACAATGATTTTAAAAATACATACTGTCTTTAAAAAAATTTAGAATAAAAAGAAAGTATCCTCACACAGAAGATAAAGATATACAAGAAAAAAAAATTAAAGTTGTATGGAACAGCAGAAATGCTTTGTAACACGGAAGTGAGAAAAAAACCCACCTCATTTTTCTCTTGCTTGGGGAGGAATATTTTAACGGAGTGTTAGAAAGGTTTTCTTCATTCACCGAGTAGTTTACCTTGCAGGTTAAATGCTGAGAAAACAACTATGTAATCAGTGCTAAAGAACTAACTCCCTGTCAGGAACGTTTCTTTGTACTTCACACTGAAAGGTTTTTCTTTACAGCAAAAAGTAGATAAATATGGTGGTTCTTTGCTGCAAAACAAAGTATTTTAAAATTCTGAATGTTTAAAATCTAATCATTAAGTCTAGGATAGCAGTTACAGATAAACAATAGATTGAGTTAGTGTCAGTTGGAACCATAGCCAGGAAGTTTTAACTGTTTCACTCTGCAATAACAACACCTCCCGCAAACAGTTGTTCCCTCCAGTAATCTCCTTATTGACTGTATCGCAGGGGAAATGCAGCTATAGATAGCACTGCCGCCCTGCACTGTCATATCTGTACAGCCTATAAATGGCACAGTTACGGAGTCAAAAGTCATAGTGCCATGGGTTTTCCAGCAATGGAAGCATCTGTCTCTTCTAGACACTTAAAATTTAAATTGTTGCACTAGCAAACCTACACATTTGCCTCAAGGCATAGAGAAAAGGAAAAAAGATGACTGACAAAAGGATATCCCTGTACCCCTCATTAATGCCAAAACTTACCTGAAGCTCATTTGGCCATGCTGTGTTTTAGAATTACAGGCTTTTGATGCCAAAACACAAAATTTAAGAACAAATATATTCAAGAACACACCACCAAGACAGAACATTGCAGACTCCTAACCACGGTCGTATCATCTGCATATAAAACTTACATGCTGTAAAAATACAGCTCCCCCAAAAAGCTAAAGAACATCTGAAAACTAAAATTAATCAAAGTTACTATATTGGAAGTTTCTAAGAGCAGGAGTCAAGCAGAAAAAGTTGCTGAAGTACTTCTTTAGAAAATCACACCAGAGAGCGACAACCTACTGTTCAAGTATTTACTGCAAACATTCCAATGTTCTTTGATGCATTACACACAACTGGAAATTCAGACATGTATCAATCATTCTAAGTTTTTTAATCACTGTTAAGCAAGACTCATCATTTTAATTCATTTTTATAATTATTATCTTTAATTTATATCACAGATAAATTGTTTATATTTCATGCTTTTTTTTTCAGCATAACTATGCTAAGTAAAGTTACACGCGAAGATGCTGAAAACCTCATACTGAATTATTATCAAACATGAAACTATCAGAACAGAGAACTTACCCTTTTCATCAGCTTTGTCTTTTACCGCTAGAGTATCATTACTCAGAGATACTGTCTGGGCACTTAAAATGTCTGTTCTCATTCCTGGATATTTTGGAGAGGAAATTAATCTTCCTTCATATGAATATAAATAAAGTCCTCCACCATCTACAAGAAGAAAATGCCTACAAATCAAACGCCAACAAAAAAGTAAATTATTGTGTAATACAGAAGAGTTTGAAAAACTTCTTCATACAGAGAAATGACAGTTTCAACAAGAAGGCAACTATCTAATATCCTGCAACTGCTCTGAGTTAAACTACATAACTTCTAAGCCTTACATTTCAAACCTGATATACTAAAAGCTTTTTATCAGTTTTAATGTGAACATGGTCTTTTTCCATGAGAAATACTATCTGGAATCACTATGATTTTATGGATTAAAAATACTATATAATTTAAATCTTCTAACTCCTGATGACAAAGCATACAGCTGCAGACAGTACTCCCCACACATCACACCATGAGACAACACTCTGTGTGTATATATGTGAGAAACAACTTTAATGGCTACAGCTAGCTTTGAAACAGTATTACCCGTATTATTTGCTTTAGTATGCCTACATTATAATGTAAAGCAAATAGAAGACATTTTTAATGAACCACTGTCTGTACATGTAACTGTCGAGGTTGACTGATTTTACCAAAACCATAGCTTCAATTCTGTGGATCACTTGCACTGCTGAAGAATATGTGCCAGGTTTTCACAATTTACTTTAAATTGGCAGCGCAAAATTCCAAATCTAGAAACTGATCTTCAAAATCCTGTCCACTTGTTTACTTGTTCTCCGCTGCAATATTTCTGCAGGCTAGGACATAAGTGCTTGACTCAAAAATGCAGTGAGCATTGTGCTGCAATTTGCTGAAAATAGTTGTCCAACCGTATTTGTCCATGAGAACTAATATTATAACAACAACTGAAGATTTTTTACTTCTGCTCTTAGTGCTTTGAAAGACTTTCTATAAAAGCACACCTAAAGATCTCTTTGACAGATAATTTTCAGGAATTACAGATTAAAGTTTTCTTAAACTAAGAAAAAATAGTAATTTCTTGCAAATATAAATACAAATATGCAAGAAAAAATTAAATTTTCTTTTTATCTGGCATACCTGGCATGTTTTTAATAAAAACTGGAGACAAAAGATAATTTATACAAAATATATTCCGGCTAAAAAAGTAATATAGAATATAACCCCCCCAGATGTTAGCACAATGTCAGAAAACATACTTTCTTCTGTAAATGAGAATATAAACATACATAACATATGAAAGATTGATTCATTACTAACATCACGGACCTATGCCAAATATACCAGCTAAGCCTTGACATACTACTTAAAAATATTGTATACTTTTCATCTATTTCTAGCATTTCAATATGTGCTTACGTTATACAGCAAAGTTTTAGGAAATGCACATGCACATCTAATAGTAAGCATTACAATAATTTAGCTACCTTTCTGCTTGTAGAATCAAACTAACTGTTCCTTCCTTCAGGTCAAAGATCAGTGGTGTATTCCAGTTCTTTACACTGAAAAAATAAACTCATCATTCATTAAGACCATTCATCTTCACATATTATTGAAAATACAAAGTTGAATTTGCTAAGTAAAACATACACATTTTAATCATCTAACATTCCTAAAAAGGGAGGTCTTCAAAAGGAAAATAGCATTTGGGAAGCCAAGTAACACTGACAACTATGCAGTATGATCCAGTAACACTTCTGTTTTTATGTTTGCATCCCTTCACACTACAAGCGGCTAACCTAGAAGTCTTACTAAGCAGCAAAATCATACTTACAAATGTGGCTTTTCAATATTTCTGAATTGTGGTTCACTCTTTTACAGTCATCTGGAGGTAGGAAAGAGCCCCTCTCCTGTGTGCCCTATTACAGGCTGTGTTATTGTTTAGCATTAGTCATGACACTGAAGAGGTAAATGCCTTCAGGAGTAAAGTTTAAATATCAGCATATGAAACAGTATTATGTTCTTAAAACGTGATGTAGGATTGAATCCTTCCTATACTGTTCCAAAATAATGGCATATCAGAAACAATATCCAAAAAAAGAGTCCCTAGACGGAGGCAGAGATACATCCAGCCGCTATTCCTGCTGCCTTTACATGAAAAGACAGGCTGCCAAATTTTTGTAGCCAAATGAACAGGCGTCATAGCACCAGCAAGAAGCTGAAAGGATGACAGGGCGAGGGCAACTATACTCCAACACAATTTGTTGTAGATGATGCTAGGTTCCGTGCAGTATCTCAATTAGTTAAAAATAAAAATTTAAAAAATTAACTACCTTACTTTAAATAATGTTTCTGCTACTCCTTACAACTGTTAAATTTGAGACAGCTTCATTAATTAATTTTACTTACGAAAACACGTAACACTGAAGAGAAGTTGAAACAACCAAATGCCCATAGTTCAAAGAGGCCTTAATAACTCTGTCACGAAATTCCAATAGATCTACTGCATCATTAATGACATTGTGCACCTAATCAAAAGAAAACTGTGGCTGAATAAAATGACAATAACTGAAATTAAAACTAACTAGCAAAATACCATTTTCTTTCTTATTAGAAGTACATGTTGGTACTACTATGCCATTGGCAGAACATATCTATGTGGGAACAGCCACTTTCACAGCAGTGGTGAAAACTCAAAGGTTCTATAAACTGAATAAACAATGAAGAGCTGGATGGGGTTCCTTAAAAGAAAGCGGTAATTAACGTGTATTTGGAATACATAAGGTATAAGCAGAATACTATACATGCGGTTGACAAAACCATCTGAGATCAGGGAAGTGTGAAAGTTCCTATTTTAAGACTCAGTGTTCAGTTGCTGATTATCTAAATATTTGAAATATAATATTTCAGTGATCCCATCAAAACAACTCAGCAACATCCAAGATTTGGATAAAGATATGTTGTCTAGATGCTGAATAACTCTAGCACATATTTTAATGGTACCACACTCTGAAGTAAGGGAAATTTAGGAGATGGCCTTGGTGAGCAGGCTGTGCCTTTGCCGCTACTGTGAAAATTTACTCAAACAATGTTCCAAGAAAATCAGTCTGCCTGTAACTGACAAAGTTTTTTTGAGCTCAAAGATTTTAGGCAGCTAAACTCTAAGGAGATACTATATGACAGGGAGGTTGGTTGGTTGGTTGTTTATTTGGGGTTTATTTTGTTGGGTTTGTGGTTGGAGTTTTTTTAAGATGTCACCATTCTGAGGGTGGTAGCTTCTTTTTCATTTTCTCCATTATGCAACCAATTGCAAAACAAGGACTGAACTCAATTATTCTGAAAGCCTAGAAACTATTTCCAAAGACATATTAATTGCTATGTCCACTGCAGCAGTATGTCCATAATATAACTTAGCTATCGTAGTACTCAGAAAAAAGGAATGCATCCTGAACAATTTTGTAGGTAATATTTTCCTACATAAATATTTATAAATAAAAATAATTATAAAATAATAAAATAAGAAATTGGTCCTGAATAAGGGTCAGATATACTTCCTCAGTTGTTTGCATATTCAAACACCCTGGAGATTATTCATAGAGCCTGTCTCTTACGAGTCGATGTCTGGGAATGAAAGAAGAAATATGAATTTCTACCTGCTAATTTGTCTTCTGTGTTCCCAGACACTGACTCATGTTAACCCACCCACCAGACCAAATTGCAATACAGCATTTCTGTTGTTACAACTTTTCCCAGTTACATATTCAAGATGAAAAGAATCAAGACCCAAAAAACCATTCAAGGGCCTAATTAGGAATTTAAGAACTTGACTTGGATATTTAAAATATTGGCCAAGTATCCAATACCGAATGTGTAATCTGGAAAATTTGTAAGAACGGAAATCTTATATTATCCCCGTGTTCAGAGAGTGAATGTTGTGAGTCAGTGTCTGGGAACACAGAGGACAAATTAGAAGGTAAAAATTCATATTTTTGTATTATTTCCCATATATTTGGTAACCTAAATGTGGATTCAGGCCAAGGTGTTTCAAAAGAAGGATCCTAAACTTAAGCTCCAGAAATCACATGTAGGGGCCTGTTTCATTTCCAGCAGTGCTGAGATTTGGCAGCTCCCACTGAGGTCAATGCCTATTGCTCAGTACTCAGCTGGAAGCACCATGCAGGTACCTGATGTATGTTATATGATATATGACAAATTTCTGTAGCTTTGAAGGATCTGATTCTAGGCTGTAATACAGTATGTGGTGCAGAAAAACACATTACAACTCTTCACAGTTATAGTCAGCAACCAAATATATCTGGAAATGCCTTAAGGTAGCAACATTCATCATAGCTCATTAGCAACAGGTATACTGTAAACCTCACTAAAGCATTAGCTACCACAAAATGCATCAGTGCCTCAAACAACTCACAAATGCAGATTAAGTAAAGTAAGTACTCTGTATTATCCACACCTAGTTATGCAGCTTCATCTTTGCTGACAGTTACTGTAATACTATATAATAGGATGCTTTGGGTTTGGCTAATGTATTTGTATTGTTTTCAGCATAAACATTTTCATTACACTTGAAATGTTCTCTCTTGTAAGTGGCCTCTCACAGCTAATTTCACATGCTCTTCAAATGAGCTTTGCATTTCTCTAAAGTACTTCTGAGTTATGTAAACCTGGTCCATCTGGTGGTATGGTTTGGTTTACATGGATCTGATCTTCTGTACAACTGATAATTATTTATACCATTTCCTAAATCTGGCCATTTTATGATCTTAAATGCTTTTAGTCATACATACATAGGGGAAAAAAAAGTATAATGTTATGTCAAGGATTAAAAATAGCCATTTTGTATTAAAAAAAGCCTTAGAAAGCTAATAATCAGAATGCACAGCTCTGAACTGTAAAGATTACCTCCATGGTTCTCCTCTTAATTAAAGTTATTTCAAAGTTCTTCCACTCCCAGCGCTGCTCCACAACATGGGCAAAAATGACATGTCCATTACCACACGCACCGGCTAGTTGAGTGCCATCAATAGACCAAGCAATATTATATATGCTGCCAGTGTTTGGTTTCTCTAAAGTGTAAGACCACTTGCAGAAAAACAGAAAAGAATTGTTAATGCTTTTAGTACTTTTTGGAAATAATTCGTTGTAATAAATACATTTGCAGGTTTACATTTTTTTAAGAAATGCCAATGAACTAACTTTTTATTACTGCTTGACCAAAGAGATGTCTTAAGCCAGACTCTTAACAAACAGGGATACAAAAAGGAAAGCCATCAGGTACAGCAGAAATGAAAAATGTCACAATGCCTAAAGTACATTAACTATAAGTTATCTAGTCACAATACATTGAAAGAGTACTTATTATAAATCTAGACTATCACTACATAAAAATTAAGCAAATGTACTTAGAACCATTATATTGGTTACATATGTGCAAGGGGCTATGGTCTTACGTGTAATGCATTCAGTTTATGCAGCAGTGACAGCAGTTTCTGAATATCGAAGGAGCAAGGCCTGGGCAAAATCAGACTATATAAACAAGGTACTCCTATCCCAGCATACAGAGAATTGCAAAGCTCTTGTGTTGCTTCTCTGTGCTTCCAACATAAGGGAATTGGTAGATTAGGAAAGCTCTGAAAGCAAAGCCTGAAAACTGCTCTCTTCCTAACACGAAAAAAGCAGCTTGATACCTTGTCTACCTTTTTCTCTATTCTATGCTGTTGTACAGGGGAAGGATGTATTAAAAATTTCCAGTTGCTATGCTTTCAATAAAAGCAACAAACTGAAACAATACTGCAATCAAAGTAGCGACACTGGGTGTAGCTCTGGAGAGAGCTAGAAACAATAAGTTCTGTGCATTGCATTCATCTTAGACTAGTTAAGAAGGGCTCACAGAGGAGTATCACAGTTTAATGTTGTGGAGAAACATGTCAAGTAACTTTATTTCAGAATCCTATTATTAAAGCAAGCAGTGTACCTGCTTTCCTATGCAGCTACAAATTCAAATAGGAGGCAAAATTTTCTGTATCGTATACTTGCTAACTGGATTGTGCAAGGTGGAAAGGCTTGCTTAGACCTAAATAATGCATTTCTAAGTACTATGGCCAGTATCTTCCTTCATCTTCTATTACTGGTTTACATCATCTACAGCATATTAAAATATGGTTATCACTTTGGCTTGTTGCTTTTTAAAAGGAGGACCAAAATTGTTTGGCTAGGAGGAAGATGTGAAAGCAGCAGTTACAAAGCTTTCAGATCAGTAGGGATTCAGGGACCAGGAGACAGGCAGCTAGCCAGCCTCTGGCAAAGGATACCAGAGATTACACAGCAGTTTATGAACTGTGGGATGGCTCATAAAAGATGCTTTTAATAAAAATAACTAAGGAGCTCTATACTCTCTAGCAACAGCTTGTAAGTTGCATTTAACATTTTAATTCCTTGTCTGCCTCTGCCCAGGACTCATTGCCCCCCATCCTGCCCATGCAGCAATATGGAGTTGCCTGCTCCAGTGCAATGAGGATGCAAAGGCAGAGGAAGACCATTAATGAAGCAGCATGTGATTTCTTAACCTTTGACATCCTCCCATATTTTCAAGCTGTTAGCATTGCAAAGAATAAAATTATAAATCCCCCAAGCACAAGCGACAAGGAAAAGGTATTAAACCGAGCACTTGCTTCTTTCCTTCTATCCATGACATGAATGTAGTTACAAGAGAAGCTTCCATTTAATACTAAATCTAATTTTGGTCCTTTTTAATATTTGAATTTCCTCCAGAGAAGAACTTTATTCCTAAATTCCTCCAGCCTTATGTATGAAACCTCTCTACATTTTATCTGGATATTTATTAATACACTCTTGTAAAAAATTGGAAGAATTTTCATACCATAATATATGTCTATCAAAACTAGATGAATTTTCTGACCAAGACACTTGTTTTCTTTTTCTTGTATATCAGAAATACAGTTCATACAAATCATCCCGAATCTCCAAACAACTGTTTCCCTGACCATGGATGACAACAAATTAAATACCCTTTTTAAGGACTGTTAGGAAGGCATTAAATCAGGTTTTAAAACAAGAAGCAAATCTCAACTCCTGCCTCCTCAGAGCTATATAATAGAATATTTAAAAAAACTTTTAGCAGTTGAAGAACTACCTGTACATTCAAATACATGTGAAATCTTCAAATCAGTAAGAAAAAACATGACTGAAGCTAAAGGTAGACATTGGATTCTCATGACTTTTGGATACATGATATTACACTAAAGGGGAGGCAGTTGGAAGAAAATGCTCACCTAATGTTTCTAACACATTTCATATTCTGATTTCTTTTGCAGTACACATAAAACCCAAGAAAGAGCAAGTCTCTCACACAAAGCCTTCATGAAATCAGAGTAACAGTAAAATAAAGGTGTCGGATTTAAATGTTCAATAGCAAGGAAACACAATGGGATGAAATTCAACCTTCCAGTTGTGTTAATGATTTGCAGAATACTATATAAGATGACCTACTGCATTAAGGTTCTTTTACTGCCTACGCGTGTAAAGGAGAATGAAAGACAATATCGGCACTGACTGAACTTCCAATTTCAAGCACTCAATTTTAAGGCGTCAGCTTCCATGCCTCTTGGCTGACAAACGTGCCATTCCCTGTCTATACGATCTGCATTTGAGGTAGATAATTGCAGGTTTTGGAGAAAAGGCCACAACCTAATTCCTCTGTCTCAATGGGCTGAATTCTGTATGAAAGACTCTATAGTAATTAGAAGCACAATATTGAACTATGTCTGCCATCCTTACATGGCAAATGAGTAAGCTCTTGAGGTTGTAGAAGAAATGACAGTAACAAGCACACTCAGAGACCTCTCCATAAATGTCCTGCATTTGAGAGATATTTTTCACAGCTGGCCAGATGTGATCTGAGAACAGTTTCAAGCCGTACTATTTCAAAACTGAATATTGGGATCCTCCCAAAAAGACAAGGCTGTTTCTAAGGCCATTTCCCTTAGATCAAGAATCTACCCATCAGTCAGAATAAAGGAGCATCAAGCCATCAACTAAGAACGAGTTTAAGGAGCTTAAGCTCTTTAAAGAATGCGGCTTTGGTGCTAATTCTTTCTGCACAGCAAATACACTGCAGCTCGGAGAGAATACATTTCCAAAACTACTTTTTTAAACCAGAAGTTTTCTTCCAGGTTCTTGAAATACTCTGTAAAACAATTCCAGATTACAACTTTTTTTTTTCTTTTTAATATATAAAGCAATAAAATTTTTATTTTCCAGTTATTTCTGAAAGCCTGCAGCAAGCTCACTGCCCTGGACTTCAAGAGAGGAGACTTTGGCCTCTTCAGGAACATGCTCAGGAAGATTCCATGGGATATAGCCCTAGAGGGTAGGGGGCCCCAAGACTGCTGGTTGATATTCAAGGATCACCTGCTGCAAGCTCAGGAGCAATACACTCCTACTAGAAGGAAGTGC
>JARCZZ010046322.1:0-28312 GCA_030323915.1 Brotogeris chrysoptera | reverse complement strand
GAGAAAAGGAGAGAAAAGGAGAGAAAAGGAGAGAAAAGGAGAGAAAAGGAGAGAAAAGGAGAGAAAAGGAGAGAAAAGGAGAGAAAATAAGCTATTCCTGTTTTTTCTCAATCTGCTTCCTGGAAAGTTATTTTTCATACTTACTATGCCACCTGCTCTACAAAACATGAATTTAAAATGTGTTATCCAGTATCCAGTTGGGGTCTAATACACAATCATTTATGAGAATATAAAAGAGTATTTCTGGTTTTATGGTTATTCTATCTTGGTTAAAATAACTGAACACTGATTTCAAAAGACAACTTTTCTTTGGGTAGAATCGAAAGAAGAGAGATAATCATGTACAAGAAATGTTCTACTGCAAGCAGTTTTCTAAGCAACCAAAAAAACCCCTTAAAATGGGACCTGGGACATTTAAGATTAACAAGATATTAACAAATGTTAACTACCATAGGTTCTACCTGCATAATTACAATAAAAATCCCTGTCATCTAAATCAATTTAGAGAGATCCATTATTCGTGTCAGACAATAATGAATTAGTGAGAATTGTAATGAAGAAATATTCTAATAGGAATTGCTAAAATTAGAAGACAAGACACAGTTATAGGTCATACATACATACGTATTGGAGTCTAATTGTTGTTCTATCAGTGGTGTATTTGCATAGCTTTTATGGTCACAGATCAGAGCTGGTGTTAAATAGTACCATTTGCACCCCAAAGGGCTCCTCTGCCAACCTACAGTACTGTCCCAACAACAAACTGTTTATCAGATCACTCTTATTACTGCATTGTTAACATTTCCAGAAGACGAGATCAAGTCTGGGACATTTTCAATCTGCTATCACAATATACCAATGAGTTCTACATAGTAACAGCAGCAAAATTTCACAGAGATCTGGGAAACCATCCTAAGAACATGTCATAACTCTGACAAGACTTATAAACAGTAAAATATTTTCCCATTGAACTCAGTATGTATTTTGCTTGTTACAGCAAGGAAACTCAGCAATGACAAAATAAATAAATCAGCAACAGAAAAGACTGGAAACTGGTTAAGAGTTCAAAATGATCTGGTGTTCTTTAAGCACAGTAAGGAAAACATTTCCTAAACAAAAGCTAGAAGCTCAGCAGATGATACAAATGAGGAGAATGCTGTATCCAAGGTAATTCTCACCACAGAAAGATAAAATCCTACACTCTAGTGAAACAATATGCTGGGGAGATTCAGTGAGTTTTATTCGTATCAAAATAGGAATCTCACCATCAATGAGTCTACATCATTTAGAATTCAATATAACCTTACGTATGTGAACAAAATGAGGATAAATGATTTAACAGAAGTAAAGAATTTTAACTTGAATTTTGGGTTAAGGGTCTTGAACTGTGTTAAATTACTTAGAAAAAAGTAATTCTATGGGCAACGAGAAGTGAGTACAATATGGGTATGTGCCATATATGTCCTCAAGGACAAAATAAAAGTGATCTCCTATCTGATAGGGAGGGCTAGGGTTGAACAGTTCTCCTGGTAGCATGTACCATCTCCAAGGACGATAAGGTAAAGGGGGAGCATTCTCCTCCTCCATGTTGCACAATACAGTACAGCAAGCCCAGGGTAACCCTGCTTTCTCTGCAGTGGACAGAGTACAGATATTTTTCCCCCTTCCAATAGTGATTTCTCTTCATGAAGGCCCCTAAGCACGAAGTTAGCACCACACTAATTCTTTGTGATTATGTTTGTCTTTCTTTTTGAAACTAAAATTCAGCGCAATCCAACAAGTTAATGTCTTGTTCTAATCCCCATGTCCAAATGCATTATTCAAACTGCTTACAGAGAAGTTCAGGACAAGCTGATATTTTGTACAGTTTATAGAGACTATTCACTAACCCCCCTAAAATATCTCTTTTTCACCCATCAGGTTTTGTCTTTTATTTTATGCTTACTTAAGTAAAAGAAAATGAAGAATGACTTCTGTCAGAAAGTTAAACTGACACAAACCACCAGTGACTGTCATAATTAACAAATTTCATTTTGATTCATCGATTCTGTGAAATTTTGAGAGTTACAACTTCATAGTATCACCTACTAGTTATTCAGTTCTCTTCTCCCCACAGGATACCAATACACTAAAAAGCTGGTATACAAATGCATTATGAAACATTTAATGCACCAGTGAAAGAATGTCTTAAGAGGGAAACAGGGCAGTTTTTTAACAGAGCACAGCATCACTACACATAATCTGAGAAGAAAAAAAAAGTGAAGAACATCTTCAAAATGTATCTTTTGGATACAATCAGAAACTACTTACACATGATGAAGATCATAGTGGTACACCGTGGATATAAAAAAGCAGGTTATCCTGGAGTTTAGGTCTTCCACTGTCATGTGATAATACTAACAAATGGCAGCCAAAGCCTCAATACAAAACAGTGTGCAAAGTTTAAAATAAAGACAGCTTGGTCAATTTTATCCCCCTTGAAAATATGACTGTGTAACACAAACACATCATTGAAGGATTACAGTTGTGAGAATACTTGTGGAAGTGGACCACCACTGACACTGGAATGGTGTTCATCTTAATACGGAAACTATGGCATGATTTTTAAGTTAGGTCTTGATTTTGAAAGTATAGGAAGAAAAATGCTGTGACAGAATGTACGTTATGGTTTACAATTTGTGCTACTTTAAAAAAAGACATGATTGGGTGGAAGCACCCTGCAGAAAAAGAAAGAGAAGTCCTTCCCTTAGGCATTGTCACGCATGCTCACTGGGAAGGATGGCGCCCAAGTTCAGAATGGGTAGGCACAAGATGACAGCAGGGAAACAGCCACTTCAATAGGGCCACAAAAAACACAGTGATGAGCGAGAAGCTGCCAGGAGGGTCTCTGTGACGAACAGAGAACTTCACATGGGCTGAAGGGAACATGGCAAAGTTTGCTGCAACTTAGAAAGTCACCATCTGAAACCAAATTTGTAAGCAAGGGCCTATCTCTAAGGTCACAGAAGACAGAAGGGTTGAATATAAACCCTTTTTGTTTATTACTTATTTGCTTTAAGTCACCTGTTAAAAAAAACTAAGTATTCTAGTTTTAGTTCTAATAGAATCTATCATTTAAAAAAAAAAAACATAAAAAGCCTTTTAGCTTCTTTGGGGAGTGCTCTATAAGGAGAAGGCCTATTTAAACCCACTTAATAGATCCAGCTGACTCAGGGTCTCATATTGTAAGCATATGATCATATTACTGACAGCCAAAAAAGAGCAAAATAGAACATGAAAATGCATCAGTCTGTCATCATTTACTGCAAAACTGAGGACATACACAGTATTTGAACAGATTAATTAATTCTCAAGTAAACAGGATAATTTTCAGTCTCATGTATAGACTGTATCTCCAAACAATAAACAGTGATAAAAATGAAGCAAATGAAGCAAAGTTAGATTCATACTTTGCTGTTTCCACCAAAACCAAGCAGAATTCTTCAAAATAGTTAGCTGCAGGTCAGAACTTTGGCTTCAGAAGTGTCGTGCAAGACAAACTGCATTAGCTTTCTGGAGATTACCCTAACTCTTCTGACTATCTTATTCATAGATAAAATTTAAAAAAAAAACCAACAAGGATCCCTTTTGGTACAGGAAGAGGGACATTTAGCCCCACTCCAGGGTAGAAAGCATATTGCAAAGTCTGCTGCTAATGTAGCGTAAACCGCATTGAAATGTCATGGAAAAAGGGTTGATTTCTACTACTGCTTCAGGGCTTCAGAAAAAGACTCTTGCAACACAGTAACAATTTTGATTAAAGAGTTAATCTTTCTGATTTCATACTAGTTTTACATACCAGTCTGTTTAGGTCAGGATTTTTCAATTTTACATACATATTTCTTTCTGAATGTTGTCACCACCAAATTAAATGTTACCTCTCAACATATTTTGTATTACGTTGTGTTTCACTTAAATATAAGGCTAACTTTATCCTTTGGATAAATACCTAGATCCCTACTAATTTAGGCTCTCTCCTGAAAGAAGCAGTTAGTCCTGTTGAATCTGTGGAGGACATTTTGGCTGAATAGACTGGGATTAAAATCTGATCTGAGCCTGGCTACATGTTGCTGACACGGGCTACCAAGTGTTTTCTCAGGCTCCACATTCACCTATAATGTAACTGCCATACCTGTCAGCTGCTAAGGATTAGGTCTCAATATAATCAGGCTACTACCTTTCTGGCAAACACAGTTCATGTTTTGTTCCTGCAGTTTCCTAGTTGGCCCATTTTACTTTGGAACATACAGCAGCTAGAAGCAAAAACTTTAATAGTCAGAGAAAATCTGTCCTCAGCAGCAAGCTAAAGCTCTGGCTGCATAACTCTAAGAAGACCCTTAACCCTCCTACATAATTTTGTGAAGCCACTTATTTTTTTGCCCTGACTTCAGAAGATAGAGAGAAAATAGGTATTTTTCCTTACTTACAAAAAGGCTTTTTAAGCCACAGATAGGAGCTGGAGTTCCAATTCATTGAGGGATTCTTTTAAAGTTGAAACATGTAGGAGAATTTTAATTCACTGTACACTTGTCTTGCAATTTATACTATGACTGGCATAAAGGACATCTGCCATATAAATAATAATTGAAAACTAAAACTCATTCAAGAGTATAAGATTTTAACCATTTGACTAAGTTGAATGTTGTGCTTTACATGGAACAGTTGTCACTTGGGGGCTCAGTATAGTGTCTTCTACTGAAAAATCACAGAGCCAGAATGATACTTTCCCAGCACTTGGCAAGATAGGGGAGCAGACACTCCCACATCTCTTCCCTATGGACAGGAATTATTATTTTCTTCTTAATGGACAGAAAAAAATATAGAATTCAAAATCTGTCTTCAAAAACTTATTTGAAAATGGACCCAGCACTTGATAAATACCTTACAGAGCATACATCAAACAGTGCCTTTCGAGTACACAGTTATCTGCTGCAACACAGTTCATGTGTGTTCAAGCAACAATAAAGGTGAAATAAGAAAATATTGCCAAGATAACAAATGATTGGCACATAACATAAGCTACTCTTAGACAAAGAGGGGATTTTTTTTTTCACCAACATACTTATCCTGTATATATACACGCACATATAAAGACATCTGGTATCTTTTTATTTAAATGTAGGTCAGAACAAGAGAAGCCTTAAACTTTTCATATTGGAATTAAACCAGTATGAGTAAATCCTTTGAACAAAATAGTATAGCTGCAGGAAATCCCCTGAAACAATCATTTGCAACTATTTTTCCCTGCATTTCATAAATAATGAATAGTTAAAAGAAAAACAACCCACTTGTATCACATTTTTTCATGCACTAGTTCAGCAAGCAGGCTGCAAGAGCCTCTGAATATGAGAAAAATTGAAGCAGATAGCACTTTGGTTTTTAAGGAGAAATTAAATTATTCTGACACCTTGCAGTCAATTTTCCCTCACAGCCAGGTTTTCAAACCTAAAAAAACCCCATGTTTTGCAATTAAATGAAACAGTTTGCAAAACTGTTTAGAATAAAAAAAAACCATTATTTTTTAAATTTAACATCATAAAAATGTTTCTTCTCACAAGTTACCACCTATTTATTTTTTGTTATAGATTTCTACCCAGAACTCTTATGCAGAATCTGGCAAGGCAATTTAGAATGCTGCTATAAATACTTATGAGTGACTTAATTTTAAAAAAGACTGTAAAAGAAAAACTATCTCACCCACACTAGATTTCCAAATGTGAAAAATAATTTGCCTGAGAATCTGTACTTGTCTCTTCTTTTTCATGTAAAGTTTTATGTGCCTGAGGAAACAAGGTCATTAGAAAGTGAATATAAAACTATTAGATGTATTTTCCTTACACTTCATGTTCCTCAAGCAGGTGATCTGGACAATCATTCAATAATTTCAATGCAATGCTACCAAAAGAGTTTCTATTTCTGTCTAATAAAAATATCCCATTAGATATTTTAAAGAATATATGATGTTAAGGTATAAAACATAGTAGTACAACAGACAACACAAAAACCCCAGGAAGTTAATATGTGAAAGAAGGTATTAGGAATGCCATTGTTCTTGGTGGGAACTGGTTGTGGTGCTAAGCCTCACACAGTTGCTTCTTTTGAAAATTATATTAATGGAAACAGTTTAATTTCATGACTATCCCAAAGTCATGGTAAGACATAGCAGATGATGCCACAACTGAATTTCACTAGCTTAATCTCTGGAGTTTTCTTTGGACAATTCAAAATATCTCAGGTTAAATTATAAAACTGGATATGTTCAATCCACAAAGATATGATTGAACAACTTTTATTATTAAAGAAAAATAAAATTGAATTTTCAGAAAATTGGACCCCAAAATGCTTTATCTTTTCCTACAGTACTCCTTTAAAGTGTGCCATATAAACAAACCACCTTTATCTGTGTTGATTCTTCCATTAGTGCTCTCCAATACAGCTGCAAAGCACAGGTCTGTCACTAGACCAGAACCCTACTAGGGCCAAAGCAATATATTTCACTGAATGATTGCCTCAAGGCTGAAATCACAGATCTATCTCAGGAATCTCCTGGCAGATCTAGGAATTAGAACTAATGATGAATCTTAAACTGCCTCCTCAGGAATTAAACACAAGTCCACATTCTCCTGGGTACCATCTGAAAATCAGACAGTCACAATGGGCTGTCAGTGAACCTGCCAGTTCACAGTCCTCACCTGCATTCAGAGATTCATGCTGACAGCAGCACAGAAGCTTTTGCTGAAACAAACTTAGTCAGATTTTCTCTCAGAATCCAAGACTTGGCAGCAAGTAAAGTAAAAGGGAGCTTGTCCTGGGTTCAGCAGCAGCAGTCATTTTTCTCCTTAGTAGCTGGTTCAGTGCTGTGCTTTTGACTTTTGGCTTGGGAACAGTGCTGATAACACCAGTGTTTTCAGTTAGTGCTCAAATATTCAGTCTGATCAAGGACTTTCTGAGTCTCATGCTCTGCCAGGGAGGAGGGGAAGCCGGAATAAAGCAGAGACAGGACACCTGACCCAAACTGACCAAAGAGGTATTCCATACCACAGCACGTCATGCCCACTATATATACTGGGGGCAATCACCTGGAAGTGGGAGTTCATTGCTGGGTCGGGCTGGTTATTAGTTGGCAGGTGGTAAGCGTTTGTATTCTCTTCCCTTGTTATTTCCCGTACCATCATTATTATTGGTGGTAGCAGCAGTGGTTTGGGTTATACCTCAGTTACTGGACTGTTCTTATCTCAACCCATGGGAGTTACATTCTTTCAATTCTCCTTCCCATCCCTCCAGGAGCCGGGGGAGGAAGCAGGGAGAGCTAACAAACTGTGTGGCTGACTTACAGCTGGGCTTAAACCATGACAGAGCTTTTGCCACCAAGCATGCAGAGACACGCAAAAAACCCCCAAACCCAACCGCAAACCAACCACCCCCAAATTATGTACTAGAGTTGTTAGAAGAATTCAGCCTTCTGTATGCCCATTATTTACCATCACCCCTTTCCTTAGTCACCCTGGGAAAACAGTCTAAAATAATCTTACTAAAGTGTTAGTAAGGTATGTGTATGGCTAATATTACATATACACTTCCATTTTCCAAAGTAACTGAAAAAGTTACCACCATTCTCCAAATAAATGAATTGATATGTTTGCATGTGCCAAGGTGAAATTTAAAACAAATACCATGAAAAGAGACTTGCACAGTATTTATTCCATTGGTACTTCTAAGTAATCAAAGACCAACTACTGCTTTTTATGCATATATTGGAAAAAATTATGAATGAAACAGTATTTACTGTAACTGAAGTATATAAATGGCATAGTGTGCTTAAAAAGCAATAAATTGCTTCAAGTTTCCTCAGCAATGAAGTGGCCAGGTAAGCTATTTTTATGCATGCAATTGGCAGAACAAGTTTAAATATTATTTTTCACACTATGAGTGTATCTTAAATATCCTTTTTATCAGTCAGAAAATTAAGTGTTTATTGTGAGAGTGGGAAATGATTTAGCAGGTGTATAAAAAGCAGAGCAAAACCCTAACAGAAGGGAGAAATAATGAAGGAGAGGAATCATGCCTGGAAGAGGAAGACAAGAAAACCTGCTAACATGGAGAACTGACAAGACACTAAAACACAAAATAACAACAGTGATCTGCTGGGAATGAGGTTATTGTCTACTGGTCATTGATCAGACAGGATTCTGGTTATCTTTTAATGCAATTTTTTTTTTCTCCCCAGCAACATTATTTCATTAATGTTTGCACTATTTAGATGCCTAGTTATAAAAAAGTATAGCACTGGGAATGTTGAACAACACTGGCAAAAATACTAACCAAAGAAATGAGATGAACAGCTTTGAAAGCCCAGTTTGTTACAATTTCCCTTTTATACATCATAAAAATATTTTTAAATACATTTTTTTAATAGAACATCTTAAATTAGCCTGGTGTGGTATGTAGTGCATAGGAAACATTAGCAAGATGGGAAATATTGAGAATTTTTAGGAACCAACAAACCGGAGGAGCTAGATCATGTGGTATTGCCTTCCATATGATACATCTTTTTAATTTTACATTCTCACTACCAAGATTTATCCCGCTTTTCAGTCTTCGCTCTCTTAGCCTGCTGCACTTTTCCTATATTCAATTTACTGATTCTCACTTCACTTACATGAATGTAACATCATTAACTCTACTTGACACACTTTTAACTTATAACAACACTTAAATAACTTCAGAATCAATCCCATTATCTCCATCATTCAGGAAATGGAGAAGGAAGGTGAATCCTACATTAATGAATAATCTCAACATTAAATGGACTAGTGATAAAAGGCACAATTTAAGTCTTAAACCAGCAAATGTGTCCAGTTTTAGATTTAGTACTTACATTCCTTCAGCTGGCAATTTCATATACTACATACAAACAGAAACTGAACAACAGCTCTGTTTGCAACACTTACTGCCACAAAGCTTGTGTTATCTTCCACACACTTTTAACAAAACAGCAAGCACTTACTGTGCATTCTTTCTACCAATGTATAGCAACGATCTTTTCATATTAGTTTTATGTAGCTGTAATATTACAAAACCATTATATGATTTGAAGTTGCTTTACTTCTCAGAGGATGCGGAAGTCACTTCACATCTTAGTTACAGATTGGTGGAAGTGACCTCTGGTAGTCATTTAGTCGAACCCTAATGCCCAAGTAGGGCCACTCAGAGCTGCTTGCCCAGGACCATGTCCAGATCGCTTTTGACCATCTCCAAGGATGGAGCCTCCACAATCTCTCTGGGCAACCTGTGTCAGTGCTCAGTCACCCTCACAGTGGGAAAGTGTTTCCTGATGTTCAGAGGGAACTCACTGCATTTCGGTTTGTGCCTGTTGCTGCCTCTGTTCCTGTCACTAGGCACCACTGAAGAGACTCTGACTCTATCTCCTCTATAGTCTTCCTTCAGATTTTTGCCCACATTGATTAAGTTTCCTCCTGAGCTTTCTGTTCTCCAGGCTAAGCAGTCCCAGTTCTCTCAGCCCTTCTTTATATGAGATACTCAAGAACCTTCATCGTCTTTGTGGCCCTTTCCTTGACTCTATTCAGGTGCACCCTCTTCTCTTGAGTAGTCCAGAACTAGACACGGTACTCCAGTTTTGGCCTTACTGGTTCTGAGAAGCATGAGGATCACCTCCCTTGGCCTGATGTCAAGACTTGTCCCAGTTGGCAAACTGTAGCAGATCCTTCTTCTTTGGAAGAGGCCAAAGTCTACTCTCCTGAAGTCCAGGATGGTGAACCTGTTTTTAACCCTGCTCGGCCCCCTCAGGGTCCTAAAATCCACAATCCCATGGTCACTGCAGCCAAGAATACTTCTGACCTTTACATTCCCCAACAAGCCCTTCCTTGCTTGTGAGTGTAACGTCCAGCAGAGTGTCCGTCCTGTTGGATCACCTATCAGTTAGGCTCCTTTATTATGTTGTTTCCTCTATTGTAGTATATTTCCAGCAGCTGAATGAGTCCCTGGATTTAAAGGAAAGCTACAGTGCAGCAAACGACCAGCAAGTCCAAAATAATACTTTTGCTTGTCAGATTCACAATGAAACACCTCTGCCTTGTCTCTAACAATATACAATTTATGAGTGTCCTGGGATCAGCTGTAGCAGTCATTTTTCTCCTTCTTAGTGGCTAGTGCAGGGCTGTGTTTTTGACTTTTAACCACTAAGAAGCCGCAGAAAGCAACATTAAGTTACTGAGCTCAGGGACAAAGGAGATCTAGAAACCAATGGATTAGCTTTGGTTTTGCTTGATGAGGGTATCTAAGAAGGAACAAGCAGTACATGAAGCTTTCCTGGGACTGTAAACTGTTGATACCTATGTTCCCTATATGTAGTATTTGATGCTCGCTGAAGTGTAAAATCATCCTGCAAGCTAACCTTCATTTGATGGGCTTAGAGGGTTATTCTTGGTAGTATGGCCATGAGTTTCCTGAAATCTACAGGAATTTGAACTGTGAAAGTTATTTAAAATGTCTGAAATCTCCTGTCATCACACTTACCCAGACCAGAGGCATATCCACACAGACATAGCAGAAATACTAAGTAACATGATTTCATAATCCTTATTTCCCCAAAACATTGTGCTACATTCAGAATAAAACCAACCCATTAACACAAAACCAAGCAAACAAAAAGGCCTAACTTTCATATGAAAATAACACAACGTAAGGAAACAAATTATTCACCAAATGGGAGAGCTGACTGCATGAGCGTATAAAAAATTCTTGCAAAACTGAGATCAAATTTTACCACTTTCGGCAAACACCATGCAGTTGCATTTTATAAAGATAATGATACTATCCCTGGAGAGAACAGTTCAAGGTTGACACTGACATATTAACTAACTCTGGAATGTTAGAGGCTGCAGAGTGTGAAGATTCCTGCTGTCTTTTAGTTATACAACTCATCGCTAGGGTGAAAAGCTTCTGGTTTTACCATGATTAATGAAGAAAAACTTGTTTCCTTGCATCTTTTCCAAAGTATATGCCAATGGCCTAGTACAAAAGGGCACTGATGTATAGTCAGAAGCTGGGAAAAAAATTAAAATAAAAAATTAAGTCTCTTGACCTATTGAAATAGAGGATCAGAGAATGAATCAACACACATTTCAGTGAGAAAAAGAAATTACACAGCGGATTCTAAAAGTCTTTCCCAGACTATAAAAGACTCTCTCTTGCTGTATCTACTGAATTTAATCTTCAAGTTCAAACATCTCATATGCTTCTCAGAGTTGGTGAAGTGCTACCAACGAAACTATATTGAACCTAATTTTGCTTTTATGCTTCAGGTCAGATGTACTATGATTTGGCTTGGGTTCTTTCAGAATTATCTAATCTAATTAAATACAGATCTCTGAATACAACTAATTCAAACATGGCAAAATGATGGCTGACCCTATTTTAATGGCATTCAAGGTTACAGTCATATAAATCTTTGGATAAAAGAGCAGAGAAAAAGTAAAAATTTTCTTGCCAAATTATTAATGAATTTCTAAGACAAGGGAGTTACTTTTCCTGTAGACAGACTGCATTACTTTTGCTCTGTATATTCAGCTGGAAACAGCAATTGCCACATGTCCAAAGATAAAGAGCTAGATAGGCAGAATGTGGATGCGATTCAAACTCCTATGTTCAAATGGAATTTTTATTTTTTTTTTGAGTGGTGGTATATTTCTAGTCTTCTGATAAAGCTTCTGAGAAATCTATTATGCGTTGACCAAAACATTAAAGAAAAGTTTTGGTTTCATATTTGGTACTTTTTGCTGTTTTATAAATTCTCACCTCAGTTGATGCACCTCACTTTAAACCCTGAAGACAAATAGAAACCTTAATTTCTTAATATGATGGAAACAGAACTGTCTTTAGTTATCCTATCAGTGTCACAATTTAAAGAGTAACACTGGTAAGTAATCAATCCTTCAAGAGAGTTTTAGCCATTACCTGAACATTACAATGGCCCAGCAGGCCACTGTCACCTAGGACAAAATGGTGGGCTTAGTTGTGACACACAGAAAGCCTAGTCTCTTGTCCAGTCCTCTCAGATGTAAAGCACCGTTCATATGAACATATACAGACCTTCGTTCTTCTTGACTAGGCCTAATTTGGGAGATATTTCAGTTTCGAGGAAAAATAAGAGGAACAAGATATAGTACAACTTCAGAATTGACTATCATGGGTATGGGGTGTAAACTGTACGGTTTACTACGTTCATGCATGAACATCTAATTAATTTACACGAGTGCCCAAGCAGTTCATGTCTGAGCACCCAATTAGTTCACATATAAGCACCATCTTGCATAAGTGTTTAATTAGTGCACACATGATAATTTATGTATGAATGCCTGATTAGTTCATGCACGGGCACCCCAACAGTTAACATACATATTGGCCATACTCTGCAAGGTTTAGGTAGCCAGTCACAGTGAATCAAAACACTCTGACACCAGTGCAAGAACTTCAGCTAGTCAGAGGAGCATACAGTGCCTTGGCTCAGGAGTACCAGACAGAGCATCAGCTGCTAGGGAAGGAGCCACATGAGAGGAAGCACGCTGGGAGACACATGACAAGACTTCCAGCAGGAGAAACTGTTTAAGAAACATGCAGCTGGAGCTGGAAAAGTAAGACACCTTTGCTGAGCTCTTTCAGTTAAAAAGTAGTTACTTCAAATGAGGCAGAACAGCTGCGGACTCTGGGTCTTCTACATCTTGGCTATTTCCTTAATCATTCTGCTCTACTCCCACTAATGCATTCTCCCTTATATTGACAAATCTTCCTTGTGAAAAATTAAATCGAATATTTCAGTCTTACTTCCATTATCTTCAGCTACCAATAACAGTCAACCAGGTGAAATATGGATCAAAATAGCTAAAAAAAGTGATCAGACATTCTAGCTTTTAGTATGACACAAAACTTTATACTTATTGGAAGACAAATACTGCAGATGTAATGCTACAGATAAATGCTTGATAGGAATAAGTTAATACAAAAATATTCTAGAAGAAAATCATCTACCAGTACAAATTTTAAATTGGTTTGCCATATCCTTACTCTATACCAGCATTATGTAAAATGTAATTCTAACCATTTTAGCTGTTAAAGTCAGAATCTTAGGCACACGCTCATACGTACAAATACATACACACACCGACTTAAATGCTTCCAGTCAATTTTGACAAAGTCCACTCACAACATGATATACACATTAGTTAGCCAGCATACTGTAATCTATCAAAATTGGTATTCACAATTTAAGAGGTCTTTGGTGTTTCCTTTATAAAGTTGCACAAACAGAAAACTCATAGCAATAACATGTCAGTGTTTCAGAAATGCAATTATGCCACATGTGGTGATTACAAGCCTGCTGCGGCCTCATATTTCAGTCACCATGGACTCTGCAATATGCTATCAAATACTTAACCACTGGTTGCCCATGTACTTCTTATTTGGAGATTTATCTAGTGTGCTAATTACTTCAGAATGTAGCTGCCAAAATAAAATGAAATTAATGCATCGTAAATATCCCACCTGAGTAAAACAAGAAAACATCTGTTAAAGAGCTTCAAACATTCCTTTGCTTATTAGGGTGTGTGGTTAGGGGGAGAAGGTAATGAATAAATAAATGTAGGTAATGAATAAAAAGGAAAAAGCAAAAAAGTAAAAAGCAGGGAATAAATCACAGAATGGTCTGGGCTGGAAGGCACATTCCAATCCCCCTGCCATAGGCAGGGCCAACTTCCACTATACCAGGTTGCTCCAAGCCCCATCCAACCTGGCCTTGAACACTGCCAGGGATGGGGCAGCTACAGGTTCTCTGGGCAACCTGTGCCAGTGTCTCACCATCATCATAGTGAAGATTTTTTTTCCAAGTATGTAATCTAAATCTCCTCTCTGTCAGCTTAAGACCATTCCCCCTTGTCCTACCACTACATGCCCCTGTGTAAAACCCCTCTCCAGATTTCTTGTTTGCTTCTTTAGGCACTGGAAGCTACTCTAAGGTCTCCCCGAAGGCTTTTCCAGGCTGATCAAGTCCAGCTCTCTCAGCCTGTCTTCATGGGAGAGGTGTTCCAGCCCTTGGTGAATCTTCGTGGTCCTTCTCCATTTCCGGAGGAATGTCTATTCTTCATCTTTTATGTCCATTTCTTTAATGTCTTTAAATGCCCATCCCTCTTTCCTAGAATCAGATTAATTCCTCCTGCTAGCTGACATCAATTTTCTGTGTATCAGGTCCAAATCTGGGCTTTTTTTTTTTTTTTTTTTTTTCACACAGAGGTGGCAATTTGGTCTGGCCTTTTGGTGAAATACATGGAAAAAAAGGATGGCATTATCTCCTGAGCTTCATAGCCTATGTTCATTACAGAAAGTGGGGAAAAAAAAAATCTTATTTCAGCAATCTAAAGGTAAAAAAAATCAACAAAACCCAAATCCCAAAGATGGCTGCCCTGGCAAAACCACCAGTAGTGCAAACTGATATCAGTGCTTACTCACCCAGCCTGAGGAGAGCAGACCCCCTGTCCTATATTGCAGCTGTCTGAAACAGCTACTCCACAGGGCACAAGTGAGACTATGGAATTTCCATGTAACAATTAGTAAAATAAACTGAACAAAATTAGCAGGTTTACAGTCAGAATTGGTAAAGCACAAAAGGATCCTGTCGACATATGATTAATTTCCAGATTAATTATAACATTTCTAATTTTCTAACACCAGACTTCTTCAAAATGAATGATAAGCAGCACTTTGGATCTCAAGTGTTTTGTAGTGTTTTTATTATTGTATAGCTGATTTCATTGAGAAGACTGCTTTTTAAAGGTGGCCAAAATGCTTCCTACTAGTGTCAGTCTCAATGTAGGGAAACACATTCCATTATTGATGCAAAATAATGCTAGAATAAAAGTTTTCTAGATATATGCTAAGCAGAATAAAGAATAATTTTTTTCTTGTCATATTAGATCTGTTTTACAGGGTCTGTTCTGCCTCTCTGAAACACCTTCCTCTTATTCAAACACTGATCTGAAGTGAGACATTTCTATGGAAAAAAATACTCAGCATTAAAAATTTTGAAATTTTGTGGCAGTTTTTTACTCAGACATCATGAAAGAATACATGTTGCAGGTAAACCAGTCCTGACTTGAGGAGTCTGCTTAATTTATTGTCAATTAACGCAAAATTCTAATCACTGATTCATGTCTTAAGAAAATGAACTAGTCTCTTCCTCGTCAAAAAGTCCCTTGCTTTCACCATGATGCACTTCATCCTAGTTCCTTCAGCAAACCCCACACTATTTTACCAGGGTAATTATGAGAAACAGAGAAAAGAAAGTTAAAAATTATGATATAATACAGTTAAACTATTTAGAAGTTCAAAATTAAGAAACATCAGGGTCCTACAAGAAGTAATATGTCACATTGAGTACTGACTCCTTCAGAGAAACTAAGGATAAAACCCAATATTCTACTAACTTATAATGTGCATACCATTCATAAAACTCACCTGCTTAGTTTTAATTTGTTTTAGCTATGCCTACAGTTTGTTTTTAAACACTGTTATCTTTTAATTACTTTTTATCAATGCTGGCATGTAGCCCAGATGATAGGCAATACTCATATTTTCCCACTTTCTCCATTTACTACAGAATTTTGACTAACAGAAGTAGGAAAATATTTCTATTTTGCCAAAATTCATTGCTGCTGTTTAAAACAGTTCAATGCAGTCAAGTCACAGAGATGTAACAGATATCTGTAAATCTGATGGCATATTTTTTAACAATAATGGAAATATGACAATTAGCAGAATAATTGTTAAGTTATTAATGATCAATGGATCTACTTACTGAGAGAAAATGAGAAAATAATTCCTGTTCCCTTGATAAAGCTTTGAAAATAATCACACTCACACAGGAATGGATTCATTTACATCAACAGTTTGGAAGCAATGGGATTTCTGACAAATGCTGTGCTCTGTTGAGTTTTGATTACTAATGGTTACAACTGCTTGCAAAGGAATGCACAACATCTTCTCAGAGATAAGAAAAAGAAAAATAAGGCACAAGCGAAAAAAGCAAGGGTTAATAGTGCTCTTCCATCTGAAAGCAAAGCTATTGCTAGCAATAGCTAATTACAGAATTGTCATGACACAGCTGGAGCTCCTTGGCTGACAAAGTTAAACAGAACAGTCCCAGAAGAAATAAAGGGAATAATTTCTGACAAAGATATGCCTGCAGTGAACAAGTCTTAGAGGAATTATAAACCTACAAGGAAAGATGCCTGAACAAAAGATGCTGTTGCTTTGTGTTTCGGACTACAGACATGCTCTGACAAAAGTGCTACGCAAGTTTTGTGCTGAAGTCAACAAGATTTCTCATATGTCTAAATACAGGCTGGTGCAAATTCCCTAAGTGAATCAAAGCCAAAACCACAACAGTGTCCCAGCGGGGCTCTAGCACCTTCGGGGCCCCACAGCATTCTAGTGCAACTGGCAAGGGAGTGCGAAAGGTACCTGTGCTGCACAGTCCCACTGTGAAATGATTAATTACTTGTATTTAGAAAGGGGATACCTGAGATTTTTATTACATTAGCGCAGCTAAAGAAACAGACAAATGCTGTTGCATTTCTAGGACTTTGTAAGGCTTGAGCCAGTCACAAGGGCAACCATGATCTCTTATGCAATCCCAAACCATTACAGTTTTTGAGATTACCATCAACAGAACACATCTAAAATTCACATTTATGACTACCACAGACTTATTATAGCTGTTGCCACCTGTCTCAATAAATTTTTTAACAAACAATCAAATTCTATGGACCAGAGACTATTATCCCATAATGTTTTCTCATGTATTGTTTATACTATGTATAAGTTGCAATGTTACTAGAGCCCTCAACAATCATTTGGTAGTGTCTACAACATAACTGAATACAGTTTTATTATCCCAGTGAGCAGGTATAAATATTTAATTCTTAAATACCACATGACAGTGGGAATTGTTTCAGCCAATAAATCTTTCTGTTCCACTTTCACAGTAAAAGTACTTTCTGTTGCGACACAAGTGCTAGTACAAAACACTTTTTTGGAAGTAATTTTTATTTAAAACTCAAGTCTCTTCTTCACAAATATAATAACAACCCATTTTTTTAGGGGTGTGGTTTATTCTGCTTCAATGAATCCAAGAAAATAGAAATTTAAATCAAGTAAGAGAGACAAGAAAAAGGGAAAAACATCAAGAAAAAAATATGGAATAAATACATATCAGTTTAACCATATTATTTTCAAGCCTCATATTCCTTTCATTTCTCAGTTAACACTGAGCAAAAGCAAAAGTATCACTGAAGAGGCAATTTGTTCACTTTATTTCTGGGGACAGAAACCTACTGTGCTCCACGAGACTGAGGGGTTGTATGGTTATTAATGATGATTATTAAAAGCAGCTATGTCCAACAGCACATCATGCTGGTCAGCAGGCCCAGAATGCTGCAACCACCGCTTTCCCCCAACCTCATGCGTCTATGAAAGCTTCAATAACACAGATATAAACCTCAAATCAACTTGAGTTTCAGAAGAAGACCTGGGATTTTAATATGCTGAATACAGTGTTAGTTGTAGGTACTTCTACACAACAGATAATTTGACAGAATAGGTTTTGTTATGCAAAGAAACAAAACCACTACCATGAGGGATCCCAAACCTTTGTAACTGCATCAAGGAAGCCACATCCAATCTCAAGTGGGCAGTTACCTCCAGAAAGAAAGCACCGACTTGAGGAGAGTTGGGCATTTTGTTTTTAGGAAATTAAATATTCTGTACATAAAAAAAAAAAAAAAGTCTAGAGATTTTAAAGTTTTAAAAGCAAAAGCAACACTGTCTCAGATAAATGTTAGAGGATTCCTAATTTTAGTAAAAAACAAAACAAAACAAAAACAAACTAACAAAAAAAATAGAAAAAAACAGAAATAGCAGAAAGTTTTAACAAGTTCTGTTGATTTAACTCTGTGTATAAACTGAGGAAATTCACCAAGCCTTTTGATATGCTAACAACCAGATTTCCTCTGCCAGATGGGGGCATCCAGAGAGACATAGTCCCTACTGTTATTATTTACACAGCAAATTATTGTTCTGTTGTCCTATGGAATATAAAAGTGGGAGTACAAGGTAAAGCCTAATCCAGATGAAACTTCTCAAAAAATCAACAACTCTAATTTGTTTATGTTCAAGCCAGAATCAGAAAAAGTACTTTTTATTACTCAACTCTCAGTTTCACAGCTGTACTTTTTGTGTGTGGTTTTTTGACTTCATTTCTCAGGTGTGCTTTTTGACTAACAGAAAAAGATGAGCTGGTTTGCCTGGCTGGTGTTTGGTTGGTTCTTTTTGGTATTTATGTAATGAATGTTATAGTCTTTTCTATGGAGAAAAGTGAAAGTACAATCACCTGCAGACAGACAAGACAAAACGGGGCAGAACGCTAAAAATTTTGAATCACCATTAAAATGACCACATTATATCGTGATTCTCATTTAAAACAAAGTAACAAATCTGCATCATTGGTACTTAAATATCTGAATAACATCCCTAAGGAAACAAAGTTTTACTTTTTTTCTCATTAGGTGACAAGAAACATAGCATTACAGTAGAAAACCAAACTCAGAGCTGCAGCCAGTATAAACTCTTCCCCAGTACAATGCATGCCAGAACTGTTCTGCCCACCACAGTTACCTGAAGCTGAAAGGTTCCTTACACTTCGAGGGTTATCTTTATGCCCCAACACACAGTGAAGGTAGACATTTAAAGAAACTCAGTCTGATATGGGGCAGAATCTGATTCAAATCAAAAGAACAAAAAAGCTTCTTCAGAAGTTTGACTTGGAAATAGTCTAGTTTCTATTATGGCATGCAATATGATATCACTGGTGTTAATTTTACGGCTTTACCTATGTATACAATGTTTTGCAAATGTACTTTTATTAGTAGTCTCAACAGTCCTTCCAAAACCTGATGAATCTTAGGACACAGGACTACTCGAACAGATTGGCCTTCATAAACTAAACATCAGGCCTTTACATAGGTCATCTTTCAGTTTGGATAGAGAACGTAATTTCAAAATGCCATCAACCTAGCAACACTTTCATAGGCAATATTAGCTCTGCTTTCACTCTGCAAACCAGAACAAATAAGGCAGACTACTTTTGTTTTACATTAGCAAGTGAAAAAGAGCTGAGTAATACCTGTTATAATGATTACTAAAGTGAGTATAAAGGCGTACCAGGAAGACAAGGGAATCAGATTTCCACCCAATATGCTCTATGATAAAACTGCTATCACTTTGTTAAATTAAGTACAGAACCACCAATTTGTACCACCAGGAATTGGGCAAAAGGTGTTTTCATAAAAACTAAATGGCAACATTCAATACTTTAGGTGGCACTAGCAGCCATTCTGGGAATTTACTCTCCTTATACCACACATTTGCCATCTAAATAAATGTTTTAAATAAATGGTTGCTCCATAAAAGCTAGCCTGTAATTAAGTCTTTGAAGGGAATTCTTTCTACTGGCTCCAGTATTTATTAAAGGTTTTTCTCCTGAATGCTTAGTGTCATTCTATGGAAAATTCAGACAGATTGTACTCTTTAATGCATTTTTCTTCCTCTCCTCTCACTTTGCATCTTTATATTACAGAAAGCTATAGGCACCACTTTTCTCTCTCTTTTCAAAGTCTTGTTGGCATTTAGAAAATTCCTCATTCTGAATAGTAACTTTACTTCTGCAAAAATATTCAAAAACCTTGCCTTGGCACACGGTTCTGCTCAGCTGTTCTGAGTATTCTTAAGATAACCTTTACAAACCTTTAAATGTTTTTCAAGGCTAAAGTTCACTTAAAGACCGTACTGAAATTTCTGGGCACTTTTGTTCTTCTTTTGCTGATTCTCTGTATTTCTTAATTCCCCACACCCTGTGTGGGTGATGGCAACAAAAGTTCTCTCTCTCTCTTATGTATATGTGTCTATTTCTTGCTGCAATAATTAGGATAACACAAATAAGCAATTTGCTTGTATTAAACAGACATTTACCAGAAAAAAAATTTACTTGTTTACAAGGAGAAATTAAGTAGTAAGATATTCTCTATACTTTACATTAGGGATAAGCAGCAAAAAATGGGAATTGTATGGAGACAAAATTATTTCATGAGAAAGAGAAATTGAACAGAAATTTGAAGATAACCATTATTTGAAAGCAGATAAGGATGCTTAATGAAATAACATCACAATTGAATTTTATTCTTTTAGAAGCACCAAAAAAAGATAGACCAATCATCATTGATAATTTGGATTTCCTGTAACCACGCCAAAAGATGTCAAAACCTATTACAGTTGATGTTTGCCTCTAACTGTATGTTGCGCTCTAAGAGTCAGTTTTCTACATTTGTTGATAGTACAACATAATTGTAAGGATGCATCTCTGCATGTATGTATATACGATTGACAAGCTAATGGTAAAACAATTGGTGCCTAGAATTTGTAAAAAGTGTGAGCTGGCTATCTCATCCACCAGAACAGTACAGCCTTCTTTCTTGCATGAAGATAAGAAACTGGTAGAAAAGCAGAACACTTGGGGTCATTCATATCTCAGCCTCTTTGTAGAATCAATAGCACAGGCATCAGCTGGTATGTAATCTTATTATATTGATCTGCAAACTTTCCACCTGGATACAATCTAAAATAAAATAGTCCAGTGAGACCCAAATGGCCAATATATACTAAAGTTAATCAAGTTTAATTGTTAAGATAGCAATATACGTGAGCAGTGAATGAACCCAAAGCCGGCCTGTGAGTCTATCAGCCAGTCAGAATGAAATACCAGGGACATCGCTTCCTCCTTATCCCTATTTTATCCTACCTTTGTAGCCAATTGCCAGCTGTTGCATATTCCAAATCCTAGATTTCTTTAAACCAAGACACTGCTGCTGAGGGGAACAAGTAAATCACAGAAGCAGCTATCTTTGAGAAGTAGGAGGCGTCAACAGGCACCAAATCCTGCTTTTCCAAAAGTGACGTGGTTAGATTACAAATTCCCACCTGTTCCCAAAGTCTCAAAGAGCAGTGTTGCACTTTAGCTAATAGTATTAAAAAGAAAATGAAACATCCTTTTAAACATTACAGAAAAGCATATTTAGTCCACAAGTGACACCCTCAATAAAGAAATAATCTATCACTAATTTAAGAACCTACTTCAAAGACTATTCTCTAGCTGCAGATTTCTTCCTTACAAAATTCAATACTCAATAAATCAACTTTGCAGTAATATTTTATCAAGCAACTGTAATCTTGGCAACATTATATAACAAAGTATTTTTTGATCTTGATTTATGTACACATTTTAGGGAACACTAGAAAGACAGATTTTTATAATTTGAAAAAAAACAACAACACAAACCTTTAAATCATCTTAGACCTAAACACAGAAGTGTTATAAACATCAAGATGCATCCAGGGAGTTTCATAAGCCATATACAGCCTACTGGCAAAAGCATGACACTAACTTTTATTTTGAGGGTTTATGACAATGTAAAGCCAAATAAAAAACTAGCTTTCATCCTATTAGTGCTTATTGAAAATGAAGAAAAAAACCTCACCCAAATCTGAAATTATCACTGATTACCTCAAAATTACTTCAAGCGATCTTTATTTAACCTAATTTCTCAAAAAAAGTGAATACAAGACATAATGTAAAGGATCAGTCTGAGGCATAAGCACATTTCAGTGTATCATCTAAAATCTAACAGTGTGAGACACTGCCATCTATAAACTAAACAGAAGCTATAAGGATGGTAAACTTAGATGTAGAATCAGATTGTATATATATGTAGAACAGTTTAAATAAGGGCATATTAAGTATTTCTAAAGCCTAATTCCCACTGCTTATATCCAGGTCTGTAGCTCGAGATAAAGTCAATTAGTTAATTAAAAAAAAAAAAAAAAAAAAGGGGCAGTGCATTTAAAGTCTGTTACCAAGGAGGCAAATTAACGAAAAGGATTAAGTCCAAGTTCATTTCCTGGACATACCTCTTAGCATAACTTCACTGCATTATGAAGTAGAATCCATATGAAAAATCTTATTTAAGACTAGTTCACAATTTCTTAGGTCCTAAAATACCATTAGATAACCTAATTTTGGTCTCTCATATACCAAAGACAATCAGATAAGCTTACTGTATTATTATTTATTTACTTTACTGTCAAATCTTTTCCACCCTATTTCTGCCTGCAGATTCTGCAGTAACTGGATTGCAACAGCAAGATTTCTGCTAGATTCTGTCACTGACCACAGTGTGCGTTTGATCAACTTCACTACTGAAACAGAGCTGCAGATAAAACTGAGTATCCCAGTGCAGTCTCTCTTTAGTTTGCAGAGGGCTGTATACCTAATACATTTTACAGCATGAAGCAAACTGCACAGCAGAATCAATAGAGTTTGTGCAACAGTTTAGCTTAATACAGCAAAAGAGAAACTAAATTTCAAATTTACTTCTAAAATGCTGAAAATATTCAAAACTTGGCCTTGTCACCTCATCTTTCATTCTGATGCACAAAGTCCCCCTTAAGTTTCATTCTCAAAGTTACTGGTATCACTCCATGATGCACATATAGTTCATTTTAGTGGAAAAGACAGAATGCTAGCAAGAAATTACTACTGAAAGTACTAATGAAATTAAAAGAACTTCCAGACTACTAAAAGCTTTTACTATTGAAAAATCAACTTAGTAAAGTGTGATGGGAGAAACGTGAAGAAAGAATAGAATTAAAGGATCACAGGAAGATAAACAGAATTTATCTTCATGTTCAAATTTTGAATAGGCAAGTTTATCTTTCCTCTAAAATTTCCTAAACCACTGTTAATTCTTGTTTCATGAGCATCCATGTAAAACTTTCATGTGGAAATTAATCAGATTTTTGATGCAGCCCTTTTCAGCTGGCAGATAATGCAAGAAAACCATGCCAGTGCTATGCTTTAATACTGAAAAGCAAATCCATATCCCATAAATGAGTACTCTTAAAGGTCCTTCCACTTTGATAGTGTGTTTTGGTCCTAAGAATTTTTTTAATAAAATCAAAACATTTTTACACTGTTGCAAAACTAAAGATCATATTTGAACTCCTATCTTCTTTTGTGAGTACTGCTTATAGCAACCAGAGGAGAGACTACAAGTTTTTTTTTAAATAGATGGTAAATGTAGAAATTCTCTGTTAGTGTTCCAAGTATTGTGAGGAAAAATACAATTCAGAGAATTATTTATAGCAAAGTTTAGATATTGGCTACAAGTCATTTTCAGAAGCTGTCCTTATCTATATATCACACCTAGATGCTAGCATTCTTACAGCTAGATATTTATGAAGGCAATTTAAAGAGTGCCTTGAATAATAACACAAAGTGAAGACTTTGCACTGATGGAAGTACACCCTTTAACTAACTGCATTTGTCACAAGAATAACACAGTGATTTAACACAATCAGCTTTAAATTACAATGTTCCCATAGTGTATGTAGATAAACTAGGATGATCAATTCAGATTTTCTGAAGTACCTTGGCACAGATCTGAAATGAACTTTTAATACAAACAGCAAAATCCCCGTTTCTGCAGTAATGATCTATTTGATGGATATTCCATCTACTTATATCAATTACATCATTAATAAGGTTTTTTATGAGCCTGTTCTGTTAATTTAAAAATATCAGACCACGTGCTGGTGACTTTCTTCCTTTAGCTGTTCGTCATTTAGAAAACAAAATATAATATTCTGAACACCTTAAATCATAAATAGAAGCTAACCTTTATTTTAGATTTTAAAATGCCACCAACACAGGACCAGAGTATCCAAGAAGTTACTAAAGGAAAAAAAAAAACAAAACAGTGTTTATTTTTTGTATTTTTTTACTAACAGGCTGAGAGCTGTAGCTGTGACTCTGGGGGACAGACCTTACTGACATGTCTGTGGAAATATTTAGGTTTCTAGAAATCACTGAGGCCATTTTCTACCTATCCTAGCAAGGATTATTTGATAATGTGCTCAGGAAGTAGAGCTCTACATATCACATCACATCTAAAGATGATATGCATTCTCCTACATGCCTGATAAACTGACAAAGCGTAGAAGTGGAGTTCAATCATCCTTCTTCAGAAGGCTAACCCTAAGCCTAACAAAGGAATCTGCTAGTCTTTTGCACCCCTAAGTATTTTGGAAAATACTGAATTGAACTTAAACGACTTTTAAGTCCTTCATTTTACATTCAGTTTTAGACATGCAATTAGCATTAGCATTTAGCAGCACTTGTTTTGATGTCTAGTTACAGAATTCAACAAAAATAACTCAGATTTACAATAAGGAAATAATTAAATTGACTGCTACTATTCAATTTTAAAACTATAAATAAGATTATCCAAATGGCTTCGAAGGCAAGAGAGCTTTGTTCCAGCCACTGGAAGGGGAGAACCAAACACGTCACACGTCTGGCACAGATGGACAACTGCATTTCCAAGAACCATTTAATTTGTTCATATATTTCTTACAGAATAAAAGCATTCACTAATTTAGACTGCGATACATAGGATTCTCCCCAGCTGCAGACTGAATCTAGACTATTTCTACATGCCTTGATCCAACAATGTCCTCAATCATCCTGGGGCTCACTGGCTTTTTATTCTATTCTAATTATGACCTTAAATGACCTTATTATTGCCAACTGGCATAAAGAGTGAATTAAAGAAATAAACAGGTGTGGCTTGTCAGATGATCAACAGCAGCTGCATAAAACCACTTTTATGCATTTTAATTTAATTTGGGTTACTTTACAGTTTACCTTCCTGAAGAAGAATGAGTATCATGCAGAGGATGTGAGACAGAAATACGCAGATGCACAAAAAACATTCACTTTTTGTCTGATTTTGGAATAATAAATTTAGTAATGTCCATTAACTTTGCTTTTATAGCCTCTGAACATATCCTAGATGCTTTTTTTACCATTCTTGAATTTTAGTTTTTATGTCTTAAGGAATAATATATTTAATTATAGAGAGTACCACAAGATCTTTCTGCTTAAACATTCAGTATTTTCAGACATTAAATCCCCCTTTTATTTACACAATTAGATGCACCAAATTTGTAGAATGAAATATTAAAATACTTAACTATGCTATCAGATATGCAGCTTTCTAATATCCCCAGTCCATCAAAACAGAAGGGAATGATATATATATTTTTTAGTTTTGAGAAGCCACCACTGAACTAATGGTCTTGGCTTTTTTACCTTAACTGAACTAGCATTGTTTGCCAAAAGACACAGCAGTCTGTAGCTGGCCTCAAAGTGACTAGAAACTTGTACCATCCATATTTAATAAGATGGTATAGCAGAAATATAGCAGACATTCCATATTTCTATAGGAAAGCAATATTCATTATTCTACAGATTATTCCTTAATAAATATTTCAGAAACTTGAAGTGGAAAAAAAAAATAGAATAGCATATATTGTGTTCTTGATAGTTTAAAAGCACTTTTGTTTTCTGATCTATGATGAATCCTTATGTTGTTTTCATTTCTGATGTATTTTAATGCCATTATGGGTTTGAAATTCATCTTTTGGTCAGTTTGACAGGATGAAGATATTTGATGTTTCGTTAGTGTGCACAAACAAGTTAGAAGTCATTTTCCATTAGCACATATAGAGAGCTGACATTTTTTTTATTATTATTGCTCCAGATACTTTGGTTATCTCCGTGTAAATATGAGCATTTACTGAATGGTAGCAAGAACAAATTGCCAAGCCTGCTCACAAATTTTCTGCTTCTGGAAGTCGAAGAAACCAACTGCTGGGCTGTCATTGCTCTTACTTACATATGTTAATGTCAAAAGCAAAGAGCTATTTGAGAAACCCCAAATCCCATTATCCCTCCAGTAGCGTGTTTTTTTCAGTTGATTTGTGGAGCTGTGCAAGTATCCTTAAATTCATCATAACAGATAGTAGGCTGAGTAAGTGCAGCTGCCCTTTCGTACAGGCACCACTAAGTTATGATACAGACAACCTGTGTTTGTGAGTGTGCAGGAAGGGACTCACATGGCCTCTTTGGGATATATGGCCCAGGTAATATCCATGGATAGGATGGGAATGTGTCATACCTGTCTGTGAATAGGACAGCAGAAAGTGCCTGAGAGGGCCTTTGCCCAGAAACAACGGGGATCAACAGATTTTAGAGAAACAAGGGAGTCACCTGGAAAAGAGGGGTGTGAGGAGCAGGAGAAAGGAAGGGTGAGAGCTCAGCTGGGGTGGCAACATGCATGGCGTGTCACTGTCGCAAGAAGCCGCTCAGCATTTTTCACATTATAAAAGATTGCTGTTCAAGAGTCAGAAATTTCATTTTAGATTCTTTCTGTAGGATGACATAATTATATAAAGTTACACCTGAAGCCACATCTAGATCCTGGGTCTCCCAAAAGAATATTTAGTCTTTTAAGGAAGAAACAGGTTAATGCCCAAAGGCCAGAAACAGCCTCAGGGGGTATATGTGGGGTGGATCCTTCCTAGGATCAAAAAATCTGGAAGTAGCTTACATTCAGGCAGCATTAAGATTTTGCCCTTAGCCTCTGAGGCACATCAAACAGAAATATGAGTTTTGTCTGCAAGGAAAGTGTTTTGGATTATAAAATATTTCAGGACATTAAAGAACAAAACCAAACCAAACCAAACCCTGCCACATGGTTGTACTCCAAACCTCCTCTGCATGAGATGGCAAAAGTGTTCTGGAATCATATAATTGTCTCCCTTAACAGGTGAACAGGGCTCTTAGCCAGTAGTGAGGGAGAGGACAGAAAATGAAGATACTAAATATGTGCCCTCATTTTAATGAGTTGTTAATTCATATCACCTAGCCAGGGCCTTTTATTAGAGACTGTAAATCTCAGACAGACAAGGAGTCATGAGACTTTGAAATTGCCTTGTAAATTAGTTACAGGTAATGAAACCATTTAGTTTTTGAAGGGTTGGGACTGTGAGAGCTTTCCACGTTGAAATAATTATTGAACATTACTGAACCAAATAATTAAACTATGCTGTATAAAAACTCCCATAATAATAGTCACACAATTTCCTTTTCTTCCTTTTTAAAATTCTACATTATGAGACTTGTTATTGACACGTGAAGGTAAAAATATGACAGTCAGAGCCAACATTACGTTCATTGTTTCAAGTTATATAAAAGATGCAGTACATGATGTATATGATTCAACAGTGAATCATCTTCACCATATGATCTACTAGGTCTTATGTTTCAAAGATTTTAAAAAACTACACACATAAAGGGGTATTCCAGATACCTTAAGATAACCATAGATTTTTGATAAAATTTTGGAGAGGTGAAAAAATAAAAAATCAAAGTCATGTTGATGCTTTATCAGTGTCATCTCAAATCAGACTTCATGTTCCAAATAATACTTTCCTTACCAGCGCTGACAAAGGGGGACGATAAACACATCTTAATGTGTAAAAAATTCTTCAGCTATTCTAACCTCATTCATGTTTCTTTATTGCTCTTTGGGAAAAAAAGAGGTAGGGAGGGGTGCTTTGGATAAGACTGAAATAGATTTTATTCTTTCAGCTGGAAAATATAATTTGTCTATAATGGAATTCCCATGATGATCTCAAAAACATATACAGCAAAGTTACAAACGGCATTAGCAGCATTTCCTTAATGTGAACCTTAGTTCCAACTACAATGTGGCTATTTTCTTGTTGCTTTTCTATGGGACAACACTGCCTGGATCTGAACTATCCTGAGATTAGTTTTCCTAGAGGCTTAAATTTCTGCACTGGAAAATCTAAAAATAATCTGAAGTTATGCACATGCACAGAGTTCATGGTACCTTAAGTCTTCAAGTTTAAATGATTCCAAAAATCATAGAATCATAGAATAGTTAGAGTTGGAAAGGATCTTAAGATCACCTAGTTCCAACCCCCCTAACATGCTCAGGGACACCTCATACTAAACCATCTCACCCAAGGCTCTGTCCAACCCAGACTTGAACACCGCCAGCGATGGAGCATTCACAACTTCCCTGGGCAACCCAGTCCACTGCCTCACCATCCTCAAGGTAAAGAATTTATTCCCCATATCCAAACTAAATTTCCCCTGTTTAAGTTTGAACCCATTACCCCTTGTCCTCTCACTACAGTCCCTCATGAAGAGTCCCTCCCCAGCATC